>JAQQSK010005619.1:0-14826 GCA_028658325.1 Potorous gilbertii
ATTGGTGATATGGGTAATTAGAATGTCCAGTGTATCGGGGAGGGGGGAAGGGACAAATGAGGAGAAAATTTTGGAACCCAAAATTTTGTGAAAATGAATGTAAAAAGTTAAATAAATTTATTTAAAATTGAAAAAAAAAAAAGGTGTATTTGGTGGCAGATGAAAGTCAACCTGGGATTTAAAACTATCCAAAGCTAAATAGTAGTTGGATATGTAAGATATAATTAAGAACATAAAGATACCCAAATAATTAAGAGGCTCTAATTATCTTCATAAGGATGGAAAATACCCAAAGGGGACAGCTGCTGAAGGGGGTCTAGTCAGAGCCTCCCACACCCTTATTCTTTTTCAGGAATGTCCCAGGAGTTAGTGTTTTACACAAGGAAGATTTTTGCTTCTTGGAGCCCAAACTATTTACCTGGGAAGGTCTTTTCAATGAACTCCTTGAATACCTCCATGTTGTCCGTTTGGGTGCTCTCTTTGATCTTGGCCAGCAGAGTGTATCCATTCCCAAACTTGCTCTTGAGGTGCTGTGGGCTGCCGATGCATTTGAACTGCCCATTCACCATGATGGACAACCTAGTACATAAAGCCTTGCACTCTTCCATGCTGGGGAGACAAGAAGCCAGGAGGAAGACGCGCTGAGGCCCCCCTTGAAGATCAAGGCTGTGCCAGGCACAGCTAGTGCTCTGTGTTTGAGCTCTTCTAATGGCAGGCCTGGCCCTTGGTCTAGATCAGTAAATGGTGACACTGGTAGAGTCAAAATACCTAAATATGAGGTGCTTCTTCTCTAGCACCACCTCCTATGCCACTCCGAAGCACACAACTTCATTGAAAAGGTGTGTTCAATATCAGAAGAGTCCAAGATTTTTCCCTTCCACCCCAAAAATTTCCAGGTCTAACAACTCAGCTTCCTTCCCTATAATTCAAAGATTTTTAAAATATGAATAAGGACAATGACCCATGTTTACAACCCTTGTTTCCCACTACAGTTTTTACCCTCCCTCCAAAGAACTGAGCAAAGCATGGGTCCTACCTATGAGAGGTGAAGACAATGGCTTTTCCAGCTTCACGACTCCGTGTCACTGTATCCCAGAGCAGGCATCGGGCTACAGGGTCCATGCCTGTGGATGGTTCATCCAGGAAAATGACTGAGGGCTCTCCGATCATGGCAATACCAGTGCTCAGTTTGCGCTTGTTGCCACCACTATGTGGAAAGGGAACAGAGGAAGAAGGAGATAGTTATTATCTATCTAGGAGTGTCAATTTCTAGCTTCCATGATAGAACAAAGGAGAGATACATAAGGTAAATTCCAGGGCCCCTGAAAATGGTAAAGCATGAATTTGTAGCTCCCTACACAGTAAGCCTACATTATATTAACTACAATAAAATTGAAGGTCATTGAACATTGAAAAGTCACAGTGAGCATAACCTAATGGACAAGAACTGGAAAATGGGACTGAGAGATTAACACAGCAGACAGAATGCTTGACATGGAAGTCACGAGACCTGATTTCGAATACTGCCTCAGACATTTAATAAATGCAGGACTATAGGCAAGTCATTCACTTCTTTTAATCTCAGTTTACTCATCTGAAAAAATTAAGGGATTGCACTCAATGACCTCTAAGGTCACTATCAGCTTTAAATATATGATTCTATAATAGATCAAAGTTGCTGAAGAGTAAATATGACCATGAATAAAGGACAATCAAAAGGTATCATGTACTTAGATCTTCAGAAATGATGACATGACTTGCACTTGACTGTTTTGAGTGAGGGAGCGCTGTACAAGGTCGTCAGCCTCACTTCTTCTCCAGAATCATCTGAATCCAGTGACTAGATATTCATTGGGATGAATGGAGATGACCCAGGATGCCCTGGGAGACCTTGGTCCCTTTAGACCTAGGTCTATTCAGATACTTACTTAGGGTGAAGTAATGCCCATTCATTGAATAGGTCTATTTAAGAAGTAACCAGGGCATGGCCCCTTTAATGGGGTAAAGGAAAAGAATGACATCAGGCTGGAGAGGGAAACAGCAAGAGATACTGTTGATAATCACTCTGAAGCCAGGAGGGTCCAGAAGAGAGCCCTTAGGCAGGGGCCTAGTGTTGTCAATATATGAGCTTCAGATCTCCTCAGTAATGAAGGACAAACACAATAATCTGTAGACACAGCTGCTTGAATGGGGACGCAGGTAGCTGGGTAACTCAGCTCCTCTCCTCCTGTTTGTCTCCCCCTCCCCTTCCTTCTCCTCTCCAAAGGAAGGTCAATTTGGATGGCCAGGATTGTGCTAAGTGCTTTTAGCATAGATTATGTCATCTGATCCTCACAACCCTGGGAAGTAGGTGCTGCTACTATTCCCATTCTACAGTTGAGGAAACTGAGGCTGAGGCTAAGTGACTTGGTCAGGGTCACACAACTAGTAAATACCCAAGACTGCATTTGAACTCAGGTCTTCCTGATTCCACACACTGTTCCACTTAACTGCCTGCTTTCAATAAACAAATGTTTGTTGACTGACCAATTAGAAAGAAGAGACAGTGAGCCAGCAAGCCAGTGAGGTCTTTTTTTGGTGAAGCAAAGTAGCTCTAAGAATTTGTTTCCTGAGTGGTTTGTTTGTGTAAGGAAGTATGCTAGGCCATGCAAAACTTTCACCTGTGTGGACCACTCCCAGTGTGGAATTCCACTAATGAACATCAGCCATTTATCTGTAACTTCTAGTGTGAGCTGGGAGGTGCCGAGGAAGGCCCTGGGCCTTTGTCTTTCTTATCTTCAGTCTGGCCTCCCATCAGCCATGCCAAGCTTCCCCTTGTTGAACAATGGAAAGATGAAGACAAAATGAAGCCGTTCCCGTCTTAAGAAACTTCCATTCTGCTGTGTTAATACAACGTGGAAACAGATAATGAGATTTGAGGAGGCAGAGAGCACTTAACTGGAGAGAACAACAAAGGCTTTATGTAGGTGGCGCCATTGGAGATGAGCTCTGAAGGAAGCTTCATTCTAAGAGGTGTAGTTGAAGGGAGAGCACCTGAAGCATGGCTGCAGGACTGTGCAAAAGCATAGGAGCAGAATGCAATGTTGATTTGGGGCATTAACTAATAGGCCACTTTGATTGGGATATAGAGTGTGTGGAAGGACATGATACTGGAAAGATATCTTTGTAGAGAGCTTTAAATTCCAGGCATTTTATCCTAGAGATAATAGCTACTGAAAATTTCTGGATGGAGTAGTGAGGTGGCTTTATCAACCTGTATCTTATGAATATTACAGTGGCATCTATGGAGAAAATGAATTGGAGAAGCAAGAGACTGGAAGCTTCAAGGAGAGCATTTAAGAGGCTCCTGAAATAGTCTTGGTGAAAGATGCTAGAGATTTGGTGATAAAAGAGATATTGTGAAGACGGAAGCAATTTGACTTGGTAATTGATTGACATAAGATTAAAGTAAAGAGTCAAAGATGATACTGAAGACGTGAACCTGAATGATCCCAGTATCAGAGAAGCTAAGGAAGAGGAGAATATCCACTTGAATAGGGTGGTTGATAGTTTCAAAAACTGCAGAAAGGCATGTAGACTTGAGAAAGTAGAATTGTAGAATTGAGAAAAAGCCATTTGATTTTTTAGTTAAGAGATCATTGATAACTTCAGTTGAGTGGTGAGTTTGGAAGCTAGATTTTAAGGTTGAAAAATGAGCAGAAGGTGAAGAAATATAGGCAAATCATTTAGGCAACTTTTGAGGGGCTTGATCAGGAAAGTGAGAAGAGCGACAGCAGAATAGCCTGAGGGGCTGGCAGGGTCAAGGGTTGTTTTTTTAAGGATGGTAGAGACTTGGAAATATTTGCAGGCAGCAAACCAGGTAGTAGATAAGGAGATACTGAAGATGAGAGAGAGGGAAGCAATGCTTTAAGGACAAGTTTATGGAGGTGGAAGGAGTGGGTAAAATCAAGGGAGAGGCAGAGAAGGATCATTTCTCTTCCATGTATATTGGAACAAAGGAGAGAATGAAGAATGATGTAGAGAGGTTTTGAGAAATGGAACAGTAGAGGAGTAAATTATTTTAAAAAATGGCTTCTATTTTCCTTGTGTCTCTGCGTGCCATTGTGGAGCATGCCTCAGAGGACACATCTTTGTGTGTATCTCTGTAACCTAGTTAGATATTGAGTTCAGGTAAGATTGAAGGGTCTGATAGGATGAAGCTGTGACCATAATCTAGACAAGACCTTGTGAGTTATTTGTTCAAGAGAACATGTGGTAGATGCCATGGAGCCCTGACAATACTTCAATCACTTACTCTTTAATCCTTAATCCTGAAAATGAGATGTTTGCTTGTTAAAAGAGAAGGACAAGGGAGAGGGGATGGGGAATTACAGTGTTGCATCTGTAGTTTTTGGTGAGCTTCTCTGAGTGGACCTCTAGAAGCAGCTCCTTCAGCATATCCTTCACAAGGCCATCAATGTGGCGCTCAGGGATGCCACGGAGCCGGGCATACATGACCAAAGTCTCTCGTCCTGTCATGTGGTCCAGTAAGGCATCAAACTGAGGACAGTAACCAATATGTTGTTGTGCCTGAAATAACAGCAAAGACCCAAGGTAACAGGCACAGATTTAATGGTGGCCCCAAATAAGAAAGTCTTATCTTATTGTAAAGGGGTAAGTCCAGGAAAGGCATTCCAAAAAAGACCGTAGGGGATGTAATTCCCAAAAGTTAAACATGGTATCTGTTTCCTGTGTCTGTTCCCTGACATTGTTATCTAAAATTCTGAACTGGAGAAGATAAAAGACCTGGTGCCCTGCCCAGAAAAAGTTTGTTCCCTATAGAGTCTGTAAATGCTTTCCGTTGCCAGGAGGGCTTTGGGTTATCTGAAACTGGACCTTGTTGGAGTGAATTCGGACCTCTCAATGTCTTTTATTTTTGTCAGAATTCTCTCTAGGATTACTTTGAAACACCAACCTAAGAGGGTCCCTTTGGGTGACCAATAGATCACAACTAACCTGTTTCTCTGCCAGCTCCTCCTGGGGAAGCTTGTCTCATGCAGAACATGGAGACAAAGTTATACTTGGGAAATGACATAAAAAGATCCTGAACAGCTCAGTAATATTACCAACTTATGATTTCATAGCGGATAGTCATGTACCATCATGAAGTTTCATTATCACAGATGAGAAGAGTAAAGAGAATGTTGCCCTGAGTCATCAGGAAACGAGCCTGGGAACAGAGCAGGTATTCAGATGCAGAGAAGCTTGTCCAGGAACACAGAATAGTGATAATGGGAATGAATATTTCAAAACCGATCAATAACATTAAAAGGATCTGGATTTTTACTGGAGAGGATAGACTCCTCTTTATGTTTTTTTCTGTCAAAAACACTTTTAACAGAGATTCTGGGACCTGGACAGACCTCATTTAACTATATTGGGATCACAATATTTACAGTTAGAAAAGATCTTAGAAATCATCAGGTCCAACTTAAAAAAATAATAAATATATGAGAAAAACTGGGCCTAGAGAGTTGAAATAATAGCATGACACAGTGGAAAGAATGTTGGATTTTTAGACAGTTTCTTTGGCCTTCAGTTTTCTTCTATATGAAGTGACAGATTGGATTAGATAACCTCCAATTTTGCTTCCAAGGTCACAAATCTAAGAAACACAGCTGTAATTTGAACTCAAGTTTTCGTATCTCAAATCCAGTGCTAAACTGACATCCATATGAGTGTAGGTCACACTGATTTAACTATGCAATCGACTGCATTTGGTATTAATTAAATAATTAATTCAAACAAATATGTTGCTAGTTTGTCACTTGGCAACAGTCAGTTACATTGCAATAGTAGTAGATAGGCTCTTATTGTCTAGGAATTCAAGTGTACTAGCTAGTTATTATTTGGTATTCCTATTATGGATAAAGCCTTGGGTAGGCATCAACTTGGAGTAAGAAAGGCTGCATTTGACTCAATATGGACTTAATGTTTCACGTTTAGAGACTAGCTTCTGTGGTTATATTTATTTTTTAGATCAGGAACTTGAGGTCCAGAGAAATTAACTGATTTTCCCCAAGGTGGCATGTATGGGGGAATCAGGTCCAGAATTCAGGTCTTTTGTTTCCCCAAGACAGTTCTGGTATACTACCACTTTTCCTCTGATATAATAAAAACATTCTATTTCTTCATGGGTCTCTATGGTCCTAAGAAAGGCAACATTTCAAGGCAATCCAGACATAGACACAAAGACGTGGGGTAAGACTTGAGATACCTTTGGACAGGAGAAATTGTATTTTGGTCTTCGAGGGCTTACCTGGCATAAACAAAACACAACAAAAAACAACACTGACTTATTCAAACACCTTCAGCAGTTAATAGAGGCAGTTAAGGTTGCTTAGATGCCAGATACCTGACCAAGAGGCTGGGTGTAGACTAGGGAATCTACAGTCCTGGAGAAACCTGGGGAGCTCTCTTTGACATTCTCAAGAGAATGAAGAATGTATCAGTTCTTCCACTTGTACTGCAGTAAGGGGCCCAGGTTGGGGATTACTGAAAGCATTCTCTACTTGAACTTTCCCTAAACTTTCCCATATGTTGCCTAAGGGATAGTTATTACCCCTAAGAATGATATCTTTGCTTCTAGTACCTTCCTTTAATCACCCCCTTTCAGACAAACACTAACTTCTCAAGGTTCCATGGTTCCACCAGCGTCATACCTTTTCAAGGTGGGTTCTGATACTGTAGCCGTCAACATAGGCTTCCCCAGAGGTGATAGTTTCATCCCCAGTCAGCATTTTGAAGGTAGTGGTTTTCCCTGCTCCATTGAAGCCAAGCAATCCAAAGCACTCCCCTCTCTGGACAGCGAGGGAGATCCTGTTTACAGCCAGGACGGGCACTCTACTGCCATATACCTGAGATTTATCCAAAAGAAAACCTGGCACTTGACAAAAATACAGCTCATGAACTTGTAAAATCAAAGTTACAGACCCTTAAGTAATTACTACTCCCATTTCCCAGAGCAGTTGAGTAATTGTTGTGTCTTCTAGTTTAGTTAATACCCAGGGTTTCCTGCTGGCCCATGGACACTTAGTCTTGAGTCAGGACTGATATACAATACACAATTTATATTAAGGGTTCGTAGCCTGGGGTCTGTGAACTTGTTTTTAAAAATATTGTGACAATGTTACAGCAATATAATTGGTTTTCTTTGTAATCCTATGTATATTTTATGAATTTAAAAACATGATTGTGAGAAAGAGTTCATAGGCTTCATTAGACTTCCAAAGGGATCACTGACATAGAAAATGTCAGGAACACCTGCCTAGATGCAGGTTCCTTTTAAATATGCAGCAAAGACATCTAGAATCAATGATGGTTCCACATAAATGAGTAACCATTCACTCTCTGACTCAAAAGGAATTCTGATACCCCCTGTGTTAACTTGATACCATACACATACAAGACTGGTATACGTGTGAGAAGCTCCAACTCTTTCTGTCTGATTCACCCCAGAACTATATAGTGCCTCCGGATCTGTGGGCTGACTCGCGGTCCAGCCATATGTCTGGATTGCTCACCTGCTGAGAGGAGCTTTATGTGCAGGGCAAAGATGGGGACCCAGCTGAGGATGTGTCTACCTTGTGTCCTTCTTCACTGACTAGTTTTATGTACTTTGTATTTTATAGCTACTGTGAGGTTTTGCTGTTGCTTCTTGAAATCTAAACCCTGCTTAGCACAACTCCTTCCTTTTCTTCCATGGCCCCCGGAATTGACCCATATGCTTCTGGCCAAATGTAATCACCTATGCTTCTGACTGGCCTCTTTCCCTTCCCTAGTTCCCTTAGTTTCTTTCTTTCCCTCCTGTCCCTGATAGCAGACATATGGCCCTAGGAGGGCTCTAAGAGTTTTTATGATTTGTGACTACAGGGGAGGAAATAGAAGATGTCTTAAATACTTCCTGGTGTTTTCCAGAAGGCAAGTAGTGCTTAACCTGGTATCCTTTAGATTCCCCTCTTGGCTCTCTTAACAATTCATCTTTCTGTTTTTGTCTTGAGAACCTGGAATTTCTTACTCCTTTTTTCTACCTGGGAGAGGTAACATTGATTTTCACTTTCACCTTCCCTTCAAAAAGGAATACTCCATTTAGGCTCCTCCTTTTTCTCTCTTGCACATAGATGCTGTGGGAGACACAAAGGCTTACAAAAGAACTGGTGGCAGGTCTTTTAGTTCCTAAAGAACTCAAATGACATTCATCTACAACGAAGAAGAAACTTCATAGTATATTCCTATTTCACAAGAGAAATTTATCTTAGGTCACTGCCTTACTCCAGCAACTAAGGGAAAATACACATAGATCGCAGAGATCAGGCAATGTATTCATTATATCAGCACATATATTTGATAGTTCTCTGTTGAGGAAGGAAACAGGCTTTCATCTGACTTTACCTTTGTGAGTTCCTTAACAACTAGTGGAGTATTCCGCAAAAGCTCTGGAAGGGATTCCTCAATTTTCTTTCTTTCATTTTCCACATCTTCATCTCTGGGAATGCTTGCTTTTCTGCTATACACTTGTGCCTATATTGCAGAGATAAGGATCATAGATGTGAATACCTTTCAGGAATCCTACTTGAGTTGGAGGAGATGATTGTGAAATTGGGGAAAAGCAGGGACTTAAGGGGCAACAGAAATGAATTGGATTCTCAGAGATACTAACAAGAGGCAGTAAGAAGGACCTTTGTGAGATGCCCTACTCTGAATTACTGCTCTTACAGGCATCCTCATCTTCCCCTGACCTAGGATACAGACAAATGGGTCTCCCACAACCAGGATTAGGAAGTTCCAGAAACAAATTTCATGTGGAATCCTATGCACACTGAGAACTTTTTAGAAAAGCAACAGGGTTGTCTGTCTCCAAGACTGAATGCACTAGACCAAAGTGCCAAATTTTAGAACAAGCAGTCTTAACTGTTTCCTTGGACATATACAAGATAGCAGATAGTGGCACATCCAGTTCTATTCAGCTGACTTGATTTTTATAAAAACAATGGTTATATTGTGACTAGCCAACAGACTAACTCATGAGTGGAGTATGGGGAGCTTGCTGATCAAAGGGGCTTCTGGGTCAATCTTTCTGTGATTCCCTCTTTTTATCTTTGGAGTCACAGAGTCTTAGAGGCGGAAGGAACTTTAAAGGTCATTTAGTTCTACTTGCTTTCCCATGAAGCATTTCCATTTTTGGACAGCTGATTCTTGGAAAATTGGTCCTGACTTGTAGTAGCAATATACCTTGCTGTGAATTTCACATTGTCAGGAAAACATTTTCCTGAGTTCAAATCTGCCTCAGAAACTTTCTTGCTGTGTGACTCTTGGGAAGTCATTTAATGCTGTTTGCCTCAGTTTTATCACCTGTAAAATGAGCTGGAGAAGGAAATGACAAAGCACTCTAGTATCTTTGCGGAGGTAACCCCAAAAGGGGTTACAAGAGTTGGACACGACTGAAAATGACTGAACAACCACAACAGGGAGCTTGGGACAAAGGGTATGAATAATTCGGTGATTTTTCTCACATGATTCAAATTGTTTTCCAGAATCGTTGGGTTGATTTACAGCTCCAACAATGCTACAATTTGCTAAAGTGTTACATACATGGTCATTTATTTAAAGTTTAGACAGCATAGTATTTAGAACTGGGACAAACTTTAGAGATCATTTAGTTTAACCCATTTTAAAACGTTTTTAAGCAATAAGATTTGCTATCTTTTGTTTTACATTAGATTCATTTTTTGACTGCTTTTCTTTATAAAGAAGAAAAATAAGACTCGGTAACCTCATCTGCCAAAGTAGACACCATTTGGCACTCGCAGTTTCCCATGTCTACTGAAAGGAGGGAAGCACTTCCTGATCATGACTGATCATCACAACTACTTAGAGGTCGGCTTTGTTTTAGGGTGTCTTTGGTTTACATTATTCACTGCTCCGTAGTGAATACATAGTGATTGTAACTTTTTGATTCAGTTCATAGAAGTTTCCCCATTAAAAAAAAAAAAACACTTTACAAGCATTTAATATCTCTCCCTCTCATTTCACAATAATTTTCTTTTCTCCTTTTTAAAAACAATGCTCTCCCATTAAATATACATAGTGTAGCAAAACAAAATTCTACATTGACCATGCCCAAAACGGATATCTCTCCGCATTATTTTAAGCCCATCACCTTTTTGGCAGTATGTGAAGGGTGAATAGCACCTTCAGTCTTCTGAAGGCAAGTATATCACTGCACTGGGCAGAGTTCTAAAATCTTTCAAAGCTTTTTTTCTCGGTTATATTGTCATTGAAAACATCGTTCTCCAAATTCTGCTCACTATACTTTGCATTTAGTTCATACAGGACTTCAAAGTTATTATTTCTTAGGGCATAATAACATTTCATTACACTCACATAGAGCTAGGTCACAATTAATGTGAATTTGGATAATGTGAAATTTGATTTAGTGTCAATTATAAAATGAGATCAAGTTGCATTTAATGTGAGCAAAAATTCAATTAATGAGACACAAATTAGGGGTTTTAGCACACTGCTCTGTTGTCAGTCTACACTTGTTTATCCACCTGTGGATGTGATGTGCTGCCGATATCATATTACCAACAGTTATATTTATTATTTTTGAAAAGAACCCTTACTAAAATAGACAAAAGTAAGAATACTTCAGATGGAAATACTTCAAGTGTAAAAAAAGAAGAGGTTTCTTATTGCATTAGAACAAAAACTTGATGTACTTGAATAGCATGAAACTGATCAAAGCAACTCTAAAATAGGGCAAGATGTTGGAATGCCTGAATCTATGGTATGTAATGTTATAAAGCTTGTAGGTGAAATAAAAGAGAAAGCAAAAGTTGCAGCATCTTTTTGTGCTTTGAAAACAACTACAGAAATAGAAATGTGACAGTGATAGAAATGAAGTGTCTTTTAGCTTCATGGATTAATGATTGAAATAAAAAAACATGTTCTTCTTTAGTAGAATAGTCATTCAGACAAAAATTTCAAGTTTATTTAAGGCAGTGAAAGAAAATGGAAAGGAAATGGATAGTAAATAAACTTTAACTACAAGTGTTGATTGTTTCAACTGCTTAAAATATAACTTAAAAGTCTTTCCTGATCCGCCTAAATGCTAATGCCTTCCCTTTGATTATCTCTGATTTGCCCTATATAGATCCTGTTTGTAAATAGTTGTTTTAACATCGCCTTCATTTAGACTATGAGTTACTTAATAATAATAGCTAAGATTTAAATACCACCCAGTAGTCTAGAACTTACAAAGCTTAGACTCAGAGCAAGGTGGAGGATGGTGGTGAAGGGGCAGAGGACAGTGATCGGACTTGCCCTGGATCATATTACTTTTGAGATCCAAAAGTTTGCTACTCTCCAACCTGAGTCTTAAGACTCTGAAATAACACCAAACTCAATACCCTAAGGAAGCAGCAATGGAATCTAAGATGACACAAGGTCAGACCAGATATTTCCTCCATAGATCCTAGCACTAACGTTAAGTCTGAAGTCAGAAGTAGAATCGAATGAAAAAAAAAATCCCACTATAAAAAGTGATTATGGTAATAGGGACACTCAAGACATAAATTCAGAAGAAAATGACTCCACAAATATCTACAAGTAAAGCCTCAGTGAAAAACAGAGTTTAGGCACAGTAGAAATCACAAAGCAAGGTTTAAAATTTTTAAAAACTTTTTTATAAATTAAATGTTAGAGGAAAAAAATGGAAAAGAAATGAGAGCTATAGAATAAAGAGTTGGAAAAGGAATGGACAGTTTGGTAAAAGATTTACAAACTTTTGCCCAAGCAATAAAATTCCTAAAACTTATAATGGACCAAACAGAAGCTAATGACAACAAGAAATTTTAAAGCAAAGTCAAATGACTGAAAAAAAATAGAAAAGTTTAAGATATATTAAAACAAAAATTACTGACCCGAAAAACAGATTAAGAAAAAAAATCAAGAATCACTGGACTTCTTGAAAGCCATGATTGAAGAAAGAACTAGTAATCATATTCCAAGAAACCACAAAGGAAAGCTGTTCAGATCTCTTGAGGCCAAAGGGAAAAATGGAAGTAGAAATAATTCACTGGTCACCTCCTGAAATAAACCCAAAAATGAAAACCTCAAGGATATTAAAGTAAAAATCCAGAGCTACCAGTTCAAAAATAAATACTGCTAACAGCAAGTCAGCAAGTAGGAATTCATGAACCCAGAAGCCAGTCAACATCACAGAATACTTAATAATCACTACTATATAGGACTAGAGCTTAGAATATGGTATTCAAAAAGCAAAGGATGGCTTACAACCAAGAATACCTTTCCCAGAAAAATGAGTATAATCCTACATGGGGGAAAATGGATCTTTAATGAAATAGAGGACTTCCAGGTATTCCTGATGAAAAGATCAGAATTATATGTAGAAACTTTGAAGTTTAAACACAGGTGTTAAGAGAAACATAAAAGGTAAACATGAATGAACAATAATACAAGACTAAATAAGGATAAACTGCTTAATTCACGTATGGGAAGATGAGATATGTGTCCCCTCAGAACCCTATCATCATCAAAATTTACAGAGGGAGTTCAATTAGATAAGGCTTGGGAATGGTTCTGTTATGTTTTGTTGATCTTAAAGAAAAATGGAAAAGAAAGAGGAATACATTGAGGGCAGAGGGATTGAGAAGGATAGGGAATTGTCTCATATAATTGGGCTGCCAAGCAGAAGTTCATACAAACAGGAAGGGAGTAGCAGATGACACAGCCTCCCTCTCATCTATACAAGTCAAAGGGAAGAAGAATACATACACACACATTTCTGTTACAGAAATAATTTTTACTCAGTTGTACCATGGGAAGAAAGGGGGAAGAAAAGGGTAGGGACAAAGAGGGAAGGTGAATTAAGGTAGATATTAATTCTAAGCAAAACAAACTCTCATTAAGGATGTACAAAAATATTTATAGCTCTTTTTCAGTAGCAAGGAATTGGAAACTGAGGTGATACGCATCAATGAAGGAATGACTGAACAAATGATGGTATATGAATGTCACAGAATAGTATTGTGCTATGTGGTTTGTCCTTCATTCTCGAAGAGAACCATGACATCAGGGAGATGATGACATGATTTGCAACTTACTTTGATTTGCGTGAGGGAGGGCTGTGCAAAGTCATCAGTCTCACTTTCTCCTCCAGAGCCATCTGGGTCTCACTCAAAGTGAGAACCCGAAAAGACCTAGCTTAAAAAGGCCAAAGTCTCCCACTGTATCCTATTGTGCTATAAGAAATGATGAAGCTGATGGTTTAAGAAAAACCTGAGAAGATTTGTACAAACTAATAATGCAGAGGGAAGCAAGCAGAGGCAAGAGAACAACTTATACAGTAACAACAATATCGTAAAGACAAAACTTTTGAAAGACTTAGGAACTCTGATCAACATAATGACAGACCATGATTCTACAGGACTAATGATGAAACATACTATCTGTCTCTTGATAGAGAGGGTATAGACTCAGAGAATAGATTGAGACATATTTTCTTTGGACATAGTGTAGAGAATTTACTTCATTTGCCTTTACAGGTTTGTAACAAGAGTTTTGTTTTTCTTTTTCAATGAAAGATGGGGAGGTGGGAGGGAGAGAACGTAGATTTTAGAAAAAAAATATTAAAAAACCAGATAGATGGATCAGTGGAACAGATTAGGCACACACCATCCAAAAGCAAACAAACACAGCAGCATATAGTGTATAGTAAATCCAAGGATCCCAGTTAGTAAGGGAAAGGCTCATTACTTGACAAAACCTATTGGGAAAACTGGAAAGTAGTTTGGTAGAAATGAGGTATTGACCACTTTACTCTGTATAACAAGCCAAACTCTAAACAGATATATGGCTTGGACGTAAAAATTATTAATTGTTATAATTGTGTTGAATCGTAATAAGCAAAACAATAATCAGACCAGCTAACATTTGTATAGGAGCTGGTATATGCCAGGCCCTGCGCTAAACACTTTACAGTCATTACCTCATGAGATGCTCAGAACAATCCAGGGAGGTAAATGCCATTGTTATGCCCACTTTACAGATGAGGAAACAGGTAAACAGCTTCTGTGACTTGCCCAGGGTCACACAGATAGTAAGTGTCTGAAGCTGCATTTGAACTCAACTTAAACTTCTTAACTCCTGGTCTGGCACTCTATTCACTGAACAACCTGGAATGGCAAGGAAGAAATGACCTTTCAGATCTGTAGAGGAAAAGTTCATAACTAAATTGATAGAAATCACCAAAAAAAAATGGACAATTCTGATTATATATTATAAGTGTAAAAGTATTTCAGAAATAAATCTACTGTAGTTAAAATTGGAAGTAAAACAGGTAACTGAAAAAGTATCTTTGCCATAAATTTCTCTGATTTTTGGAAATTATCTCATTTCTAGGATAAATTAAGAATTGTCTTAATTTCTTAAGACCAAGAGTCATTCTCCAATCAACAAATGATGAAAAGATACAAACAGGCAATTTTTTTTAATGTTCTACAATTACAACCATAAAACTTAGATTTTTTCTTCCCTGCCTACCCTGCCACCACCCCCCTCCCTCCCCAAGACAGCATACAATTCTATATAGGATCTACACATACTTTCCTATTAAATATGTTTTCACTATAGTCATGCTGTGTAGACGAACTAAAATAAATGGAAGAAATCATATAACAAATCAAAGCATAATACAAACACACACACAAAGGATCTGCTACATTCTGTGAATGAATTCCATAGTACTTTCTCTGAGTATGGAAG
>JAQQSK010005620.1:0-14826 GCA_028658325.1 Potorous gilbertii
GATATCTTGGCTCCTCCCCCCAGCAGGATCTTATTTCTTTAAAAAAAGTTAAAAAATGAAAAAAAATAATAAAGATAACTGACGTTTTCTAAATATTTGATCCTTACAATAACATGGGAGATAGGAAGCTATAATTATTCCCATTTTATAGCTGAGGAAATCAAGGCTTTCCAGGGCTACAAAACAAAGAAGTGGAAAAACCAGACTGAAGCTCATGCCTTCTGAATCTAAAGGCAGCAGCGCTCTTACTACTCACTCACCAAGCAGGTGAAAATTATAATCTCATGATTAACAGAAGTTAGAGTTTATGACAAGAGCAATCACTGACTTTATTGCTCTATATGGGGTCCTTAGCATCTCTAAGTTGAATACTACCATAACCCTTTCTGAATATCTTACTAGGATCTACTAAGGTATCAATAGATCTTAGAGTTGGTTTAATTAATTTTCCTATAGTGTCATGCAGGAGCCATCGAAAACAACTCAAGAAAAGCAGACAAGTAACAGATGACTGTTCTTATTACCTCTAGAAATAATATTCCCCAAGAAGATAAAATGGACATCATACTGATATTAAATGAGAGAACACTGCCATTGAAATTCCAAATCCTGATAATATAAAAATACGAGAAAATAACCTGGAATTTAGAAGTCCACAATTTTAAAAATTAGAAAGATTTGGATTTTCTGAAATAATGGTTAAAATGTACTTGATCACTGATGTATTCATATTCTCGCATGAAATTATAATAAATTCCAGGAAGCCCAAAACTCCTATCACCAGGAAGCACATGTCATTTTTTGGACTTAGTATGCCTTTTACCATAAGCAATTCTCAATTATTAACCTTAAAACATTTCAAGAAAGACGGAAATGGAGATAAATTCTCTCCTTTCTTACAGCCCACGCCAGACATTTTCATAATTTCTTCCTCTCTTTGCAGAAGGCAATTAAACCCCTGTGCATAAGATTTACAAGTCCTTGGAAAAACAAAGCCATTAAAATGAAAACAGTATGAATATTTTTAAGAAGTGTGTTCCGGGTAGGTAATTAGCAATTGAACTTTGAGATATTAAAGCAATAAATTTCATTATCAATCAGGATATAAAATGAGGAGCTAAAATCTTTGTCACATGTTTTAAATGGATTGAGTATTTCAAGGCAAATATGCTAAGACTAACCTCTGGAGGTCCCTTCCAGCTCTGATTCAATGAATAACTTTTATTCAGGATCTCTGAGGAGAGATCTCTTTTCAAACTGACACTGCATTCATTTTCTGTTGTTCAGAACTTGTGAAAAGTTAGATAACACCATATAAGTCTTTATGATATTTATCAACCCTTTTCTCCATTTTGATGTGATCAGGTGTCTCGCTGCTAGAAATTGATAGGTGATCCCAGTATCTGACTGCATTTAAATCTAATATATTTAGTCTATCAGTTTTATGTTATGATACCATATCACGGTCACTCTTTGCATTTTCTTCTTAGAATTCAAAATAACAATGAGCACAGAATTGGCATGTCCAAAGCACTCAGTTAATACATGTTAATTAATTGAAAACAGCTGAACAGGTTTGGTATCCTCCCCTCCCCCAAATCTAAACTAAGTACTAGATGGTCTGGTGGCTCTCACAGATTAATAGACACAGAAACTCTTTCTGCTTGGCTTGTACATCTTTATAAAGGTAACTGATCACTTTGTACACATAGTTAAAGCTTGTGAATTCAATTAACATTTACTAAGTGATCTAGAAGTGCTAGGCACTGGTAATATATAGCAAGATCTTCCAAAATATGTCTTTTGACAGCATAGGAGATACCTTTCCTTCACTAATTACACTATTCTGTAGTTTAACTTTGGGCAGCTAGGTGGTTAAGTGGATAGAGCACTAGGCCTGGAGGCAGAAAGACCTTCACTCAAACTTGCCTCAGACACTTACAAACTTTGTGATCCTGGGCAAGTCATTTAACCTCTGTTTGCTGGAAAATTGCAAAACGATTCCAGTATCTTTGCTAAGAAAACCCCATGGACAGGAGGGTCCATGGAGTCACAAATTCAGAGGAGACTAAACAAGTTTGACTTCGATAATTCCCAGGAAGTTGCCAGAAGTAGTTGATTGTTCATGGTCTTATCAGACAGAGGCTGGACTTGAACTCCAGTCTTCCCGACTCCATGTCCAGCTTTGTATCTATTAGACACTGAGAATACAAGGAAAAAAATGAATAATAGCAACTACCTCAAGGATCTTGCCTTCTATTGGGGAAATGACACATAAAAATAAGTAAATAAGAGGCAGATTGGAGGAGAAAGAGAGAATAACCAGGGAAATAAAAAAAAATGACTGTGAAAGAATTGACACTTGAGATAAGCTTCATCGGGTTCCTTTACCAAGAACTGTGCTGGTAAAGATTTTGTGCTATTAAAAACCACAGGAGAAAATATCTCCTTCAGTAAAGCTATTATACTTTATATTCATTTTTTTCCCCTGAATTTATAGGAAATGGGGCATATCTCTTGTTCCATGTTTCTGAGTGTATTTCTGAAATTCTTTGTTTATAGTTTCAAGTTGTCACAAGGTTAGTTGGTTCTTGATGTGCAGCTGGAAAAAAAAAAGGAACATGTTCAAATATATTTAAAAGCTATGATGAAACTCCTCCCCAGAATATGACTCATGGCTACTGTAAACATTCCAGTTATTTGCTCAACAAACATTGGTTAAGCCCTGTCTTTGAATAAGGGTCTGTACTAGGCATTACAGGGGTAAAGATGATATGGTCTCTTTGTTCAATGCCATTACAATCTTGTCCTTTTCTCATCATGTATGAGATTTGTACATAGTCACAAGATCACAGCTTTGGAATTGAAAAGTGCATTAAAGATCATGTATTCCAATCCCTTCATTTTACAGCTATGGAAACTGAGTCCTAGATAGGTGAAAAACTACTTTTCCAAGGTCACATAGGTACTAAATAGGTGAGTCAGAATTTGAACTCAAATTCTAAGACTTAAAATTCAGAACTCTTTGTACATTTAAAGTAAACAGCGCTAACATTTTAAGCTTTTAAAGCAATTATAATATTTTTACCAGGACACATATTTTGACCACACGTCTTCATTTATTCAGCAAAACTTTTAAAAGCACCTGTTGTGTTTCAGGCACCATCCTGGGTGTTAGGAATAAAAAGAATAAAACCATCCTTGCCTTCAAGGAGCTTGTATTTTATGAGGAATATAATATGTAGGAACCTCAGAAATCATCTAGTCTAATGTGTACCTGAACAGAAATCCACTCTGTAACATCTCTGACAAGTAGTCACCAAGTGCTAGGTAACTCACTACCTCCTACTTTTGGACAGCTCTAATTGTTGGAAATTTTTCCTTATGTTGAACTGACTCTCTCCAACTTATACACATTTCCCTAGCTGTCCCCTCTATGACCAACCTAAGCTGAATTCCTCTCCCAAATGATATGCCTACAGGTACTTGACACTCACTAGTTATGTGACCTTGAGTAAGTCACTACCCTCTATGAGACTTAAGTTTTCTTTTCTGTAAAAAGAGAGATTGATGTAGACTCTGCTTCGCAGTATTATTGTAAATTTGAAATAATGGTATAATTCCTTTGCAAACCAAAAAAAAGCTATAATTGTAAAGTGCTGCTTTTAGTAGACTCCAACTAATGTAATAGAAATTCCTCAAATGAATTAGTCAAAGGGCATAATGAAGTTTTAAACGTTTAAACAAGATGATCTCTACCTTGTGATCTCATTGATTAGAATCAACTTTGTGAACTTCTTTGATTGGCTTCAGAAGGGAATAACTGATTGGCTAATCAAGTAAGTAATACCTCTGAGAACTTTAAATAGCTAGAAAAACTTCAAGAGTATGGTAGTAGAAGAGCTCCACTTTAAAGAATTCTAATTTAAGAGTTGGTGCCATGTGCCTGAAAGGGAATTGCTAGTGGATAAGAGAAGAAAGTTTCCCTTGAATCTCAGGCAAAGGAGTTAAATTTTATTCAGCAAGCAACTGGAAGCCATAGAAAATTTTTGAGCAAGGAACCAACAGAAAAGAAGATAAGGTTTAGAAATATTTTACATATTTGATTTTCACAACAATCCCGGGAGATAAATAGTATTTTTTTTTTCATCTTGCAAATGTAGAAACAGCAAGAAAAGTTAGTAACTTGCCCAGGGCCACTTAGCTCCTCTCTGATGAAGGATTCAAACTCAAGTCTTCCTAATTCCAAGTGTATTTCTCTTTCCCCTTCCTGTGCCATCTGACCCTAGTGAAGGGAAAAGAGAACTGAGTCTGCAAGTCCTCTTCGGAAACTGTAGTGGTAGTCCAGGTGGGTGGCAAAGAGGGTCTTTACAAGACTAGTGCAGACAGAATTAGAAAAAAAAATGTGAGTGGTTGTGGAGAGAATTAAGTGGTGTAGGAGAGGAAGTAAACAAGTAATAAGAGGCCTTGGTAAATGGCTGCCCGTGAAAATTGAGTGAAGTGTTAAAGATAAAAATCAAGGTTTTGAACTTGGGAAATAGCTGATCCAAAAGAAATACGAACCAGAAGTAAAGGAGGACCATCTGCTGGCCCTGGGTGTATGCCCACACTTCTGGGCATTATTAATGAATGCATCTGGACCCAGATACTTCTGTTGTTGGGGCACTGAGAGGTCTAGATGCGTAGATGGTCACCTGCATTGGCCAGATGACTGACTCTACCTGGAACTATTATTGGTAAAAGATTAGTGTAATGGGTCCAGATTTGCATCACAGAGAATTGGGATTTTTAAAATGATTTCCCCCCATCTCAATTCTTACAGAAAAGAAAAGAAAGAAAGAAAAATTGCTTTCAACTCTCAGCTATCCCATTCATGGGCAAAACGCCAGGCCCAAGGTCACATCCCTTGCCATAAAGAGTGGTACCAAAGTGATCGATAAAGGCAGAATTGGAATAGGAATAAATCAGCCCCAGGAAATTTAGTTAGCCAGGATTTAAGGTTGTTGAAAACTCAGAGTAAGTATGTAAGGCAAGAGCTCATTCTATTACTCCATAACTTCTGGGTCATTCTCACTCTATAAGAAAGTTCTAACATTTCTTTTGGGGAATCCATTCAACCCACAGTCTGAAGTGTCTTGCAAGGATGGTATCAGGTCTTCAAGGTCATTCCTTGTTTCTCTGTCCATGACTCCTCAAGAGCACAAAAGGAGCATGTCATTAGTCTCCTTTTGGCAAACTGGTCTCCAGAAAACACTATGGAACTATAGGGTAAGACTGATTTTTATGTATCGTTGCTGTACTTCCATTTTCTGCTGGGAACAGTATGTTCTGTGAGAGTGGATTGTTAGGGGCCAAGTTGTCATTTTCTTGGTGTCCCCAAGCAACTACTTCTATCATGACCACCTGTACAAGTCACCTGCCTCCTCCTGCTGTCAGCCCAATCTCTCAAGTGGGATGTGGAGAACCTTCACTGCAAAGAAGAGCAATTGCCTCTTCAACTTCAGGTCTCCCATCTCTTGCTGGGCTTGTCTACTCCCAAATGATATCCCTACAGGTACTACAGGTACAATAATGAATATTCTTATACCTGGTCATGTCCATCCCAGTGACTCTGAACTCCTGTAGATCATTATCCAAACCCCCTCTTTAGCTGTTGAGGGGGATCTCAATCATCCCACCCCAAAGTTTCATCTTAACTCTATCCAAACCTTCCACTGTACTTTCTGGAATTCCGTGGACAAAAGATTTCACTTCATCTTAAGTCTATTCCTTTCCCACTCCTTTAATCTACCAGCCCTTACTGAAACCTAGTTTTCCCCTCATGACAACCTCCCTGGCCACTATTTCCAGTACTGACAGTACCTTCACTCATTCTCCTTGGCTCAGCGGTTGAGGCAGGGGAGGTGTAATACGCCTACTCCCCACTCCACTTCCACGTTCTTGTCCTACTTCCATCACTCAGTAACCTCTCTTCCTTTTAAAGTTTATGCCATTCATATCTACTATCCAATCAAAATTGTCTGCAAAGTCTTAGGTCAGTTTACTTCCTCAATGAGTGATACCTGCATTGCAATTTTTCCCCTCCTTATCAATTCCTACTCTCATACTAAGGGACTTAACATACTTATTGATTCTCCCTCAAACAAACTAACCCTCAGTTCCTCAATCTACTCACCTCCTATGTGCTACTTCTCCTTCCTCCCTCACCCCACACAGAAAGATGGTAATACCTTCGATATTTCCTTACCCACAAAAGTACCACCTTCATGGCTTAAAATCCTGAAATCCTCTTATCTGGCCATCATCTATTAGCTTTTTACCTCTCACTCTCTCTGCCTTCCTTTGCATAACCCTACTCATCATCTCCCTCATGATCTCTATTCAGTTCTCTCATAGGCCATCTCCTCTGTACCAGCCACTCTCTTCATCCCCTCATCCTGACTTCTTAGTGACCCAATTCAGCTCTCCACTACCCTCCTCTTTCGAATTCTCTAGCCCCTTTACTATACTGCCAATGATGTCTAGCCAAACCTCAGCCATGGATCACCTCTACTGTTCATCACCTTCACATGTGCTGATGATTGAAGGTAGAGAAAATCATGTAATCATTCTGATTGAATCCACTACAAATTTGCATTACATAACCTCAGCTGAGTGCTCTCTGCTGATAGGCAATCTTATCATACTTCCCGTATCAATTCACTATCTCACTCTCCACAATGGTTCTTCCAAACCATTTTATCTCTCCTCAAACTTCCCCTCCATTCTCTCAGCTGAGAAACTTACCTCATATTTGAAAGAAAGAATTGGGGCCAATTGCTGTGAACTCCTTCTCCTCCCATCTTCTCATCTCCTATCATTCATGTGCCTTCTGCACTCTTTCCTCCACTCCTGTGTCACATGGTGAAGTGGCATTATTTCTTGCCAAGATTAATCCCTCTACTTGTCCAAGTGATGCCATTCCACCCCATCTCCTCCAACAGATTACCCCTCCTCTGTCATGCCCATTCTCACTTATTTTCAATCACCTTCTCTCTACTGGCTCATTTCCTACTGCCTACAAACAATGCCCAGGTCTACCCAATCCTGAAAAACAACCTTACTTAACCCTTCCATCCCTCCTGTTATCCCTTGTTTCTTCTGCCCTTTCTAGCTAAACTCCTTGAAAAGATCATTTTACAATAGGTTGTCCTCTTGCTCTCTTCCTAACTCTTTACAATCTGGCTTCTGACTTTATTATTTCTTTGAAACTGCTCTTTCCAAAGTTACTAATGATCTTAGTTGTCAAATCCAATGGCCTTTCCTCAAGTCTCATTCTCCTTGACCTCTTTGTAGCTTTTGATACTGTTGATCACTCTCTCCTCTTCTCTGTGTTTTCAGGATACCACTCTTTACTATTTTTCATCCTAACTATCTGACCATTCTTTCTTCGTCTCTTTGGTTGAATGCTCCTCCACAACACAACGTCTAACCAACGGTGCCCCTCATGCTCCTCTCCTAAGCAATCTCATCATCTCCTATGGAGTTAATTATCAGTATGATCTCTATGCTGATGATTTTCAAATCTATGTTTCCTGCCTCAGTCTCTCTATGTATCCCCAAACTCTATGTCCAGTAGACATCTTAAACTCAGTGCGTCCAAAATGGAATCATTATCTTCCTCCTCTCCTACCTTCACTGTTACTGCTGTAGAGTGTAACATCATGTTCTCAATCCCTCAGGTTTGCAACCAAGGCGTCATCCTGGATTCCTTGCTACCTTTCGCATTCACCCCCCTCCCCCATATCTAAACTGTTGACAAGGCCTGCCAATTATACCTTTGCTACATCTCCCAAATGTGCTCCATTCTCTCCTCTGACACTACCACAACTTTACTTCAGGCCTCGTTTTGTATCCCCAGAGCTTAGCACAGTGCATGGCATATAGTGGGTACTTAATACATTAATTGATTGATTCAGTGGTCTCTAAGATCTTTTCCAATATTAAAGATATGGATAATCTCTATCATAGCTCAGGGTCAGAGGTCTACAGTTATTCTTCAGTGGGGTGAAAGAGTAGATAGTGGGGTTGAGGTTAACCCTGCAGCTCAAGTAACTCTGTCTGAGTTGGGGAAGGGAGTCAGACTAGGAAGGGGACTACCAAAGCCAAAAGAACAGTCCAGAGGCAGCTGGGCTAGCAGTACATTTGTGGTGGAAGCTAGAGAAGTCCTAGTAGAGGAATGCGGATTGGGGGCAAATGGACAAATGTAGCCAGAATAGAGAAAAGAATGGAAAGGTATTTTCAAAGAATGGATGAGGATCTAAAACCACAAGAAGGACAATGAGGAGATGCTAGAATGGATCCTGACTGATCTAGAAAGTCATGGGAAGGAGTTGGTTGCTCATGGGATGGCTAATCACCACCTATATCTATGCACCTGTGTGCTGTTTTTAGTTTGATGGGCTGCTCACTAAGCACCATGTGAGCTGTTTGTGAAAGTCCCATGTGTCAGATCTATAACTTTTTTTGCTTCTAAAAAGAACAAAAATAAAAGCTGATATTTACAAAGTATTCTCATAAAACATCTCATTTCATCTTCATTTCATTGTTGTGACCATTTGTCAGGGATATTTAGAAGGGATATTTATGTTGTCCCCAATCCCAAATCTATCTAGATTGGTTGGGTAGGGTCAGGATTGTGGATACCATAAATATACGGAATAGCCAGTTAAGAAAATCTTTCCAAAGTTAGCAACAGTTCTGCAATTTATAGTCTTAGACAGGTGTATTCCCTTGTTCCTCTGACCTCCCCTTCCTTGCTTCCAGTTTTCAGCATCTAGTTAAGCCATGTAGCCTTCCCTTCAATTCAATTCTTTATATGTATGCTTTCCTTGGGTGTGTTCACTGGCCAACTGGGCATCTAGCACATGCCTTTGTCTATGCATATACCCAGACCACACTTGTCACCTTCACATCAGCCCTTCACATGTGTGCCTCATGAGGATCTCTTGTGTGTAGCCATTAGTCATATCATTATTGTACGTGTGTCCTCCATGTATATTCTTGGATCATCCATATTTTCCACATATTTGATCCCTCTCACTGGAGGTATGGTAACTACTGGAAAAGCATACCCCCATGAGTGCAAGAGGGAATATTTTGTTGCCACTTTGTTATGTGTTTTCATATCTTTTGTCTTCAATTAATTAGTTTACTAGCTAGTAAAAATACATATATCAGTGATAGCTCTTGATTTGTGATTTTGGGAGAGTTTTGACTCACATAGCACTTAGATATAGGAGTATTGGAGCCCATGTATGTGGAGGAGCCCAAGTTTCTATAAGTAAAATAAAATTGCCTCTTGTGCCTGATGATCCCCAGGGATAAGGAACACATTACCTGCCTCCCCAACACAGATAATCCCCTTTTTGGACAGTTATAATTTTCAAAAAGTTTATCTTTACATTGGGCTGAAATCTGACTCCTTGAAATGTCTACCTAGTTCTGCCTTCATTCTAGTCAGATACACATCTTTTTAAAAAGATATTCAGTATAAGAGTTATCCTTGCTAAATTTGTCCTTAGACTTTACAACCTTTGCTTTTATTTAACCTAAATACCTCATGCTGTAATGTAACCCTATTCTCTTTTGTTCTGTCTATAGTGGACGTGGAGAACAGATGGAAACCACTCTCTGTGCGCAGGGGAGCACAAGGGTCTAGCTGACATGTTATTTTCCCACCTGTGCAGTCCTAAAAAGGGTGAAGTCTTCTCATCCTTAATTCCCTACTGATACCTTTTAATCCCTGTCACTGATTCACAGCTCATTGCCTCCACCATCCACATTCTCCTGAGCTGAACACTACATTTTTCTCAGTTGCCAACATTGTCCTGGAGGGTTGGGCTGTGAGTAGAACTGTGGGAAAGAAGGTTTCTCTATATTTTACTTAGAATGTCCGGGGGGGCGGGGGGAATATTCCTAGTCTCAGTCCCTCTTGAGGTATAATAATTATCCATACTTGATTATTTTTAAAAATTGCCCTTGAACTCCATCTTCCTGAATCTTCAGACTTTGGATTTGTGAGACTCCTCATTTCGCCTGAAGCTTCTTTGCTCAACCTTTTTAAGATTTGCTAACAAGCAGCCAGACTGAAATGATTTAACTTTCACGATTTTCTCTTGCCCTGCCTAATAGGCAGTGAAATGTCCTTAAGCACTTGAGAGCAAAGAAGGAAAAAGAAACAAAGAGTGATATGCCACAACCTGAACAAATCTGGATTTCTGTGTAATTGACTCATATACCTAAGAGCTGAGAGAGATTTCAAAAGATCATCTAATCTAGCCTCCCAGAATCATAGAATTTTAGCACTAAAAGGGACTTTAAAGGTCTTCTAGTCCAACTGCCTCATTTTACAGATGAAAAACAAAACCTAGAGTGGTTAAATAATTTGCCTGAAGTTTCACACAGTTAGTTACCAGCATGGCAAGGACGAGGACTAAGGGATTCTAACCATTTAGCATTCTTTATCCCACTCTGTTGTTGCTCTAGCTAATGTTGCAACATACAACCTCCAATGTTTACCCTAAAGAAAGACTGAATTCCATTCTCCCTTTTTAAGTTCATAACTTAGTATTTTGTTCCACAAACCTTGCTAGTATTTAACTTGTGATTGTGTTCATCCTTCATTTTCAAAGACAACCATGACATCAGGGAAATGATGATATAACTTGCACTTTGTTTTGAATGAGGGAGGACTGTGCAAGGTCACCAGCCTCCCTTTCTCCTCCTGAGCCAACTGAATCCAGTGACCAGATATTCATCAGCATGACTGGAGATGCCCCAGGATGCAATGGGAAAACTTGGCCTTTTTAGATACTCACTTAGAGGGAGGTGATGCCCATTGAGTGAATGGGCCTCTTTAAGAAGTAGTCAGGGAATGGCCCTTTTAATGAGCAAAAGAAAAAAGAATAACTGAATCATGCTGGGAGGGAAAGAGAAACTTTTACTATCAATAATCTCTCTAAACCAGCCGTTAAGTGGAACTTGGGAAGGGACGTATTGTTGTCCAGACTATGGCCTTCAGAGTTCACTGGGTTTAAAGTTTTGAGAACAACAAGGAAGCAAGGAAAGAAGCAAGGAGGGAGGGAGGGAAGGGAGGAAGAAAGGAAGGAAGGGAGCAAGGGGAGGGAGGAAGGAAGGAAGGAAAAATATCTAGTCAGGAACTCTCAAAGGAAGGGGAGAGGGGGACAGAAGGGAAAGGATGAGCTGAATTACTCAGTTAGCTGGGTCCCCATTCAAGCAGCTTGTTCTGTTCACAGGTTGCATTTATCCTTTATTTTCAAAGAAGACCATGATGTCAGGGAAATGATAACATGACTTGCACTTGACTTTGTTTTGAGTAAGAGTGGGCTGTGTAAGGTCACCAGCCTCCCTTTCTCCTCCTGAGCCATCTGGATCCACTGACCAGATATTCATCAGGATGACTGGAGATGGCCCAGAGTATTTAACTTAGAACTTTTCAAAACATTCATTTGAGGATGATCTGAATGGAGAATGAAGTAGAGACCCTGACATATGGACTGGTAGAGGAACTGGCAATATTTAGTATGGAAGAGATATGACATGTGAGAGATGTTAAAAGTCTTCAGGAATTTGAAGAACTCTCAAGAGAAAGAGGGATTACAATTATTTTGCTTGACCTGAAAAGCAGAATTAGAAGTAGTTGGTTGAAAGTGTAGAGAGACAGAGAGAGAGAGAGAAAGAGAGCATGATAGGAAGAAAACTAACTTAACCAATAGAGTTGTACAAAAGAGGTGCCTTAGGAGATAATAAGTTCTCCTTTGTTGGTAGTATTCAAGTATAGTCTTCTTTCTTTCAAGACATCTTCAAGTATCCACATCTAGATGAATGCTCATTCATCCAGATGAGTGCTGAAGTGCAGGCTACTTCTCAATTTCTATGTAATTCAACAAGAATTTATGAAATGCCTACTATGTGTCAAGTACCATACTTAGGCTTTGGAAATATGAAGACAAAATAGAAAGAGTCTCTACCCTAAAGAAGCTTACATTCTACTTGGAGCAGAGGACATGGAGCACAGCATACCCTCTTCCTAACTTCCCTATTTCTATTGAGGACACAACCATCTTTCAGTCACTTAGGTCCGCAATTCCAGAATAGTATGAGGTAACCTCTGAGGTTCCTTCCAATTCTGAGATTTTACAATTTCTAAGATACTTTCCACCTCTAAATGCAGTGTCCTGTAAACTTCATTCAACCTACATTAAACCTATAATTCTTTGTCTGATTATTTGTGCTTATCTGTTTTCTTAGGGCTAGATTTCATTAAAACTCAGTCCCTGTTGTGGGACCCTGCATACCACCTAAGCTTACAAATGGATATCAAAAATAAAAAAATCTAAAATGCAAGGATATCCACAAGGCAGAATCTATTGGGGTTTTTAATTATTTTTATTGAAGATGGCAATTAGAATCATAGAATTTGAGAGTTAGAAGGAACCTTCAAGGCAAGTTCATTCCCCTCCTTCAGAAAGCTGTCTGCATGTTTTCCCCATCAGACTTCAAAGCAGTGGCATAATGCGGTGTTTTTTGTTTTTGCTTTGTCTTGGTTCTCTATTTGCAGCTGCTCATGAAAGAATATGGGGAGGGGGTGGATGAGGAAGAACCAAAGAACCATTGTTGGATACAGCTTTGGAGCAGAAACAACAAAAAAGATTGATCTTAGCAATCAATTAAAGTGATTATTGGTTAAATGAGGTTAATTCCATATTGGAATAAGCCAAGATATTTCCCTGAAGTGACAGATCCTATTTTGCTAATATGAATTTTTGCCTTGCCAGTGAGCCACAGCAGACTACTTGAGACAAGAATAATTAATTAAAAGAAACATTTCATGAAGGCGGATGACATTGACGGAGTAAGAAATAAGTAAAGCAGAGAGACTAGGGAAGGAGAATCTCTATCAGAAGATGAAGCCCACCACCCTCCCCCCTCCAAAAAAAACCCCCAGCCAATTCCAGTGAAATAGATATTTCCTTCTGATGAACAAAAAATGCAGGAGGCAATTCAATCTTTCAGAGGGCTGTTTTTTTCATCAGCTTTGATCTGAAAATGGAGACAAGTGTTTGGAGTACTGTAGCTGATAAGGAATCAAGTGAGGAGGAGGAGAAGCACTCTTGAAAAAAATATGGATATTCACACTCTGAGCCATTAGACATTTGCTGCATTCAAAAAACTTTTAAAGACAAGGCCCCCAAGATACTGAGTTTCACAGAGCTTGTCTGAGGAGGAGAACACAACCCAAGCACTTTCATGAGCACAAAATCTGTTGTGTCCACAAAAACACCAAAGCATAAGCTAAGCTCATATTCCCAGTTTCGCCCTCAGTTTTTAGCGTATTCATTTCTAGACAGTTTTCCCTGTCACTGACAGTATGTGTACAGTCCTTGACTGGCCCGGGCTGAAACTGATGACTGCAACTGATGAAGGCTGCCTTGCTTGGCTGTTATTATTGTAGAAAGACACCCAGGTCACTGGGTCTGACGCTTCATTTCTTACCCATTTTTTTGCCCATCTCTCTAAACATCTACTTGTTCAGAGCATTGTGCTAGAAGTGGGGCAAATGCAAAGTCTGGATGAATCAGGGATTTCTGGTGCATGCGACAGACTAGGATGGATGCAGTAGGATGTCACTGAATGGATGCAAGTTATAGGAAGGCTTATTTCAGCTCACATAAAAGAAATGTTTCCTTATGTGAAACACAAAATCCTCAGTCTAGTCTTTGCCCTCTTCCCTTCACCACATAAGTCTCTAATTTACTCTTCCAATTTTATTTCCCACTACTCCCCTTTACAAACTATCCCAGAACCAGACAAGATAGAACCTAAAGAATATAAGTCCTTTGAACATAGAGATGATTACATAGGTGTCTTTGTATCCCCAGAACCCAACACAATGCCTGGCACTTGACAAATGCTTATTGAATGACTGATTGAACTTACTGACCACCCATTCCAATTCCTTCATTTTACAGATGAAACAATTCAGGCCCAAAGAAGTGACTTGACCAAGGTCACAGATGTAGTAAGTAACATAGTTTGGTTTTTAACTCAGGTCTTCCAACTCCAAATTTAGTTGTATTATACTAATTGTTCCCTAGTGTTGTACAGCTTTCTTCCACTCCCATGCACACAACTTCCACGTTCAGTAAAGGCTTATCTCACATATCCTGCAGTGTATTCCTTTTTTTACCTTTGCCTGTTGAAATCCTTTCTCTTTAAGGCCCAGCCCAAGAATTACCTACTCTAAGAAGCCTTCCCTGGTTGCCCTTGCTAAAATTTACATCATCTTCCAGAATTTTCCTTGACCCCATCACATTCTAATATCACACTTATTTTAGTCTTTGTAATATTCCCTTTTTTATATTGTAATTTCCTTAAGAACAAGGGTAGCATTTCTATCTTTTTCTAGCACATTACAAAATACCTAGCACATGGTAGATTCACAAAAAGCATTTACTATTACTGGGCAAATTTTAAAACTATGCAAAAGGGGAAATAAACTGCCTAGGAAACTAGTGAGTTACCCATGTCCAGATGTATTCAAGCAGAAGGGGAGCAAACTTGGTAGGGCTGCTGTAGAGGGGATTTCTGCTTCAGGATGGATGACCTTTTAAAAATTTAATTTTTTTCAATGAATAAGTATTTATTTTTTCTCTTCCCAGCTCCCCTCTTCCACTAGCAAAAGAGGTGGAAAAAAATCTTAGTCATAAATATGCATAAGCAAGCAAAATAAATCCCTTCATTAACTACAGCCAACAATGAATG
>JAQQSK010005621.1:0-14826 GCA_028658325.1 Potorous gilbertii
GATTCAGGTCCCTGATGCCTGCTGGGCTCTGCTCCCTCCTCTCAGTGCCGCGTGGCCGGGGCAGGGGAGGGGAGCACTCGGCCGGGCAGGGCTCAGCTCCCGTCCGGGGTACCTTTGTGGTCGGTTTTTCAGGGCTCTCTGCAACGGAAATCTCCTTCACTGTGTTGCTGCGCAGCTTCCACTGTTCCAGACTTTGTCAGGAGTTCTTTTTACAGGAAATCTATGGGCTGTGGGTTCGGACCTAGCATAGGTGAGTCTTTCTACTCCGCCCCCCCTCCATTCTAATTTTTAAAGAATTATTTTCTTCAGTGAGCTTTTGGAACTCTTTATCCATTTGGCCAATTCTGCTTTTTAAGGTATTCTTCTCCTTATTGACTTTTGGACCTTTTTTGCCATTTAAGTTAGTTTAATTTTAAAAGTGTTATTTTCTTCAGCATTTCTTGGTTTCTTTTAACAAGCTATTGACTCATTTTCCATGATTTTGTTGCTTCACTCTCATTTCTCTTCCCAATTTTTCCTCTACTTCTCTTACTTGATTTTCAAGATGCTTTTTGAGATCTTCCATGGCCTTAGACCAATTCATATTTTTTAGAGATTTTGGATACAGGAGCTTTGGATTTGTTGTTTTCTTCTGACTGTATGTTTTTATCTTCCTCATCACCAATGACATAGGAAAATACCTCTTCACCAAGAAAGTAAGAATCAATAGTCTATTTCTTTTCCCTGTTTGCTCATTTTCCCCAGCCAATTACTTGACTTCTGAGCTTTGTTGAGTGGAGTACTCCAGAAGCAGCCTTTGCTTCAGCAGGGGTTGTGGCTTCCCAAGACTGAGACTGGGACTGGGACAGGACCTTGCTCCCTTCTCAGTCAGGTGAGAGAACCTTCCCACTGATCTTTGAAGCTGTCTTTAGTGTTTATGTATTGAAAAATCTGGAATCCACATCAGTTACCAGCAATTCAGTCTCCTAATGCTCAGTCCGTGCAGGAGTGGCCTATGCCAAACTGCATAGCTCTCAGCCTAGTGAGATACATCCTTCCCATTGACCTTTCAGATTGTCTTTGGCTGGAAATTTGCTTCAGTCTGTCATTTTATGGGTTCTTCTGACCTAGAATTTGTTTATAGTCATTTTTATAGGTTTTTTGTGGAGTTTGGGGGGAGAGTTGTAGCAGGTCTGTGCTTCTACTCTGCCATCTTGGTTCCACCTACCCTAGATATACAATTTTCAACATGGTCAATGTGGCAATTTATTTTGTTTTACTATAACTATTTGTTACAATGGTTTTGTTTTTCTTTTCAGTGGTGGATGGAAGAGGAGAAAAATGCTTACATATTTTTTTAAATTAGCCTAATAACAAAATGAAGGCACTAGGCTAGAGTATCTTTTAGGTTCCTTCTAATTTTTACGTTCCATAAGCCTATGGATAAATGTATTATCAGACAAGATAATGCCCTAAATGCAGGAGACTGATATCTATATCCTCCTTCAATTCTTTTGATATTTTTCCTTCATTGTTTCTTTAGTTGAGTTACCCTATATGACATCATCTTCACCCATAAAATTATAAATCGTAACATTGAAAAAATACTGTAAAAGAAGAATTACAGATTGTCTCAGTAGCAATAAGTGTCAGATGCCAGTGAGTGCAGCCTATGCTCGAAAAATAATCTCTTCAATGTCATAGACAAGCAATAAATCAGCAATTTCAGGAAAAAAAAAACCAGGATAGCAAATTCACACACTCCTGAGATAATCTATTCTACTTGGGGAGAACTCTTTATTAAGAAACACTCTCTTTCCCATCAATCCCTTCCATCCAGCCTCTTTCTTTTTGTGACTCACTTAATTTTTCTTACTTCTACATTTTTGGCCAAGTCAGAGGAAATACAATCCTTGTTCCATATGATAATCCTCAAATCTTTTCCATTCATTTTCTCATTCAGGCTGCAAAGACCCTATCAAATAATTAGTCGAAATACTGTTATTACCATTTGTCATCTGAGAACACTAAGTCTCTAAGAGTATATATCTTAGCCAAGGTCATTACAAAGTTTCTGTGTTCTTGCTTTTGAGATTTCCCACTCTCAAGGGCTAAAGACTGATCACACAAATTAGTGTGTAGAAGACAGCAATGAAAATGTTATCAGGCTATTGGAAATTGATGACTTCCTGGGAAGCTGTGACTCTGCTGGCATATAATGGTGCATATTACTATTTTAAGGCTATGATGTAAAATGGATTTATATTCAACAATCTTGTAAAACAACCACAGTGCCCTCAGCAAAAATAATTATGAGAAGTATTTCCCATATTTACTTTGTATTAATGTGAAGCTATTTGACTCTACCATTGCTGAAACATCAGGAGAATTTAATCAGTGTACACTATGTCTAGACACTATAGAACATTTCAGACCAATGTCAGATGTGACTTTGTGGTCCAATTTCAGACAGAAAACATGCTATTTCCCTCATTTCCTCAGTTATTGATTCCTGGGATAATTAATGGGGCATCCCAAAGTAATAAAAAAAAAATCCAACTGAAACTAGAGTCAAAGGATCTCTGTTCTAGTTTTAGTTCTATCACTAATTATTAGAGTGGCCTTGAGCAAGTCATTTCATTTTGATCTGCTTTGGTGTTTTCATCCATAAAATGATAGGCTTGAAATATATCATATGAACATAATTTATAGGTAGAAAAGTTAAACGGTCACCAAGGGGAAAGAAAGTGAGATACACAGAATAAAGTAGCTTGCTTCATATCGTAGAGGTATTATGGAGCAGACCTGAGATGCAAACCTGATTCTCTGACACCAATATAATGCTTTGTACTGTTCCACGCTACCTTCTCAGCCCAATCTCCCACTTTATTCCAATGACAAAAAGAGGAAATAAAGGTAATTCCCCCTATTCTCCAGAAGTTCCCTTGGACGTCATCATCATCTCTAGAAACTCATTTTCCTGTCACGTTGCTTTAACTTTCAAACACATTTCTTCAATATCCTCTACCCCTGCTCCCTCCCTCTGAATGGAAAGAGTAGTGAGAAGGTATAGAGATCCATTCTCAGCATCTTCATTTGAGTATTGGTTCATCTCATTCATAAATTTTCTCAACTTTTTAATGCATTACTTTTCCCATTTGTTTGTGAGATCCTTAAAGGAAAGGACTGTCCTTTGTCTTTCTTTGTATCTCTGTTGCCAAATGTGTTCCTGGCACATAGTCAATATTTAATAAATGTTTACTGACTGGCCAAATGATGAAGACAAAATTTGAACACAAGTCTTCCTGAGCCCCTTTCAGCTATGTATTTGCTACCTTTCTAAATGCCAAATATTATTACTAGGATCTAAAAGAATCCTTCCAACTCTAACAGTCTGTGACTTACTAATACAGCTAGAAGTAGTTTAGTATTTTGAAAGTTTCTAAAGTGTTATTAAAAATGTTTAAAGTATTTTAAATTATTTAAATATAGCTAAGAAAAAGAAAGTTGGCTTTCTTCCTTATATATTTTGTGTTCTCTAAATAGGACCAAGATTAAAGCATGAATCCAGGTGTGAATGAAACACAAGCCTAATAACACTATCTGAACTGAGGTCTACATGGCTTCCCTTCTCATTATCTAGAAGAGTCCAAGCCTCATTTTGTTCCACAGCAGAGGTAAATTTCATTTTTTAAATAGTTCATTAAGCAGGAAGACTATTTTCATGCTGATTAAGTTTTTTTTTTAATGAATAAAACTTAAGGAACAATGAAGAGGTAATATAATGTGGGATGTTGGTGGAGAATATTCCATCAGAAACAATGGCTTCCTGCCCTACCTCTGTAATTTACTAGCTATGACCTTGGGTAAGTTCTTTAGCATTTCTAACTATTTCCTCATCACTAAAAAAAAGAAGGTTGAATTAGATAATGTGATATTCTATGAATATCAACATTTTATGAAATACTCATCATGACACTATTTAAAATTTGCAAGCATGCATGTGCATGTGTGTAATTTTCATGTCAGTTATGCTTAGGTATGACAAACGTTTAAATTGATGGGTGAAGAAAAGTATGGATAGATGGTTTGTCCACTCATTCATTCATTAGATGTTAAGTAGTAACTGTGTAAATATAGCACCTTATTAGCCCTAGGGGTGCAGTGGAAAGAGTGCTGAGTTTGGAATCAGGAAGACATCTTCTTGAATTCATTTCTGGTCTCAGATATTTATTATCTGTGTGACCCTAGGCAAGTCCCTTAACTCTTTGGCTCAGTTCCTTCATCTGTAGAATGAGCTGGAGAAGGAAATGGCCAACCTACTCCCATATCTTTGTCATGAAAACTCTAAATGGAGTCATGAAAAGTCAGACACTACCGAAATGAGTCATCAACAAAAACAACTAAAACAACCATAGACCTGGGGTGGGAAGGAGATACGAAATTTAGATGACATGACTTTGTTCTACCTAGAACTTGTATCCTGAGGTATTGGGAAAAACATTGGATTTGCCTTAAAAGGAACTTGGTTCAAATGATGCTTCTGCTTACAACTATGTGATTTTGGATAAGTACTTTTCCCTTTACCATTTTGAAATGAAGAGGTTAGACTAGATGGTATTCAATAGAGACAACCAGTCTATGGAAATTTTATTCTTTAGGTAATCACTAAGAGTGATATTTAATTTATTTATTTTTAGTAACAAAGTGACACAATAGTGACATGCAGAAGGAAAAGTAGTGTGACAGTGATTGGAAGATCGGTTTAGAAAGGGAAGATGAATCCTGAAGTTGATGTGGAGGTGAAATCAACAGGACCTGGTAAGTGACTGGTATGACAGATGCAACAGAAGAAGGAGTCAAGAGAGCTCTGAGATGCCAGACATGGTAGATGAGGTGACTGGCGCCACTTACAGAAGAAGTAGGTTTTAGAGGAGAGAGAAGAGCTACATTTCCATCACCTTAAGTTGGAGCGACGGCTCGTGTGTCAGGAGTTCATATCTTGTTCTTGACACTAAAACAAGTCCTCACATGGGAGATGTGTCACTTTTATTCTGAGTATTCTGTAGAAACAACCCTTTGGTGTTAGAGACCCATGTGAACTGTGGAACTTTAGAGGAGTTTGAAATGAAATAAAACTAGTCAAAATAAGCTTAAATTCATTAACCTCCTCTATTAGAACGTAGGCATAGGGGCAGTGTTTTGTGTTTCTTTGTATCCTCAGGGCTTAGTAATACCTTAAAAAATGCTAGTAGACTAATTCATTGAATAACCCATTGACAGTGCAGTTATATAACAGAATGAAAACATCATGCAGCTGGAAAGGAAGATGGATCAGTACCTCCTGCCTCACATCAATTCTTCTCCCATGATGGCATATGAATTACATACATCAGCATATCAAGTTTGCCAAGTGATGGGCCCATTCACTAATTCAAATTAGAGTGGCTAAGCTTCATTGTTTGTCCTTTCATGTTTAGAGCAAATTTCTTTCAGTCACCTGCTCCCAAACAATACACCAAAGGTAGTTGAAAATAAAAATTTAATCTTCCAGATCTCTGGCTCTAGACACTAACTTCCTGCCATTAAGTTAATAAATGGCATAGAGTTCTTTTTGTCCATATCTATTTCTCAACATTAATAAGACATGTAAAATTTTGCAAAGGGAAGAAAACAGCAAGTGACACTCTCATTTGGTGAAAACGTATAATATCTTTTAAATTATAGATGATCTAATACAGCACTGTTTGAAATTTGGGTCCACAGACCCTGGGGGCCTCCTCATACCCTTTTAGTGGATTCATGAGGTCAGAACTACTTTGTAAAACCTAATGGCATTATTTGTCTATGAAAATACCTCTCCAACTATGTAGAGTTAAAGAGTTTTTCAGCTACATATCAGAAAGTGACCCAGAATGTGACCAGATTTTATTTGTATACTCCAACCAAAACACTGTATCCCAACAGTTCAAATGCAGAAGCAGATATGAACATTTAGTTGTCTTCTATTAAGCCAGACATCAGAGTGTGCACACACACACACACACACACACACACACAAAGCCAGATGTTAAAGAGACCATGTGCATGCACACACATATACACACATACATGCACATGTATATAATATGTGAAACAATATTATTCTTCTTACTAAGATTTTAAATACTTTTCATGAAAATATGTTATTTGTTAGCATGTGGTTGGTTTAAAATGAGTGTTTAAATATTTAATAAATATTTTTAATTTTTCAGCTTCAATTTCTAATATGGTAAATAATGATAGAAACAACTCTTTGGGATAAAACAAATCTTTGGGATCCTTAAAATTTTTAAGCATGGAAAGGTATCATGAGATCAAAAAGTTTTGAGGACTAGTGATCTAATAAGAGATTACAGAGCAGGAGCTGTTCATATGTTCGCTCTCTCATTCTGGAAATATCTCCCTTTTTTATGTTTAAATAAACAAAACAAAGAGACTTGCCCTGGTGAAATAGAAATCTTGTTTTCTTCTCAGCCTGAAAAGTAGCTACATATCTTAAGGACACTGCCGGTCCAAAGAGTTCACTTCCTCACATCCATCCCAGAGATAGAAAAACAAGAGAGTAAAGGGTGAGGAGGTGTGAGAGCATCTCTTTCAAGAGGAAAGAATAAAAATTAGTTTGCTGGCTGAAAAATGAGATCAGGAATTGCTAGAGGAATAAAGAACATCTTCCTTAAAAAAATAAAACAGTCAGCTTTGTTTCCTCTCAAAGAGGAAAGAAAACTTTGAAAAAGCTAAGACAAAACATCACCAGAACGAGTCAAAGCAAAAATTGTCCTGAAGGGCTCAATCAAGAAATATTTATTAAGTACCGACTATGTGTGCCAGGTGGAGTGCTAAGGTTTGGGGATACAAATACAAAGAGTGAAAGAAAACTAAACTTCAGGAAAGTGAGATTTAGAGAAAACAATTATAAGAACTTCTTTCAGATCTGTGAATTCAGAACTTAATCTAAAAGATGGGATCAGATATACTTCAGGGAGATCTTTAAACAGAGGATGGATATCCCCTTGCACAGTATGAATTAAGATCAGTACTTCCCAAAGGTAGAGCTTGAATTCTCAACTAATACACTGAAAGCACTTAAAATTCCAGTTTATAAATCATCGTCCAAGAGCCAAGAGAGTGGAGAAGAAATGAAGACGAAAACTGATGGAGTGACTTGTAATTGGATTGGAAGAAACCCTGGATATTGAGTTAGAAGACCAATTTTTGTTCTTTGTTAACTTTTCTTAATTTGGGAAAGATACTTTTCCTTGCAGGTCAATGATGTATGGTGAAATCATGAGATCAAAGGATCATAGATGCTGGCTGGGGCTCTTAATTTCAGATGCACAAACAAAAAAACACACATAGAGAGAACAAAATATATATATATATATATTGTATCAATAAGCACTCCAGCATACACAGAGGGGCCTACTATCACAGGATCTTAGATCTGCACTGATAAAAGGAAAGGCAACTTTTGCGGGTTAACAATCACTTTAATCAAGCACATGTATCATTCCTTTAACCAAGCACATATATCATTCACCTAGTTCAGGGAAGTCAGAACCCTGAACTTCAAAGAAAATACAGACAGATTAAACATCAACAGACATGGCTTCCTCTGTCTGATTTTAACAGACAATCGAACGCCAACTATCTGACCATAGTTACCAGGGAGGGAAGCACTGACATCTGGGTTTTCAAAACCAGGGTGCTGCTTAAAGCAGCTTCCCAGAGGCCTTGTCTGGCCAAACAAGCATTTCAAGTAAGTAAACCCCAAAGTAAAACCTCACCCTGAGAGTCTTTATACACTTTTTAGATCTAGAGGGCATCACATCCCTTGAGAATTTCATTACCAAAAGACATGGATCTTGCTACAAATCTTCCCAGGCCTGACAATGGGTGAGAAAGATCCTTCTTAGTCACATTCAAATACAGGCATTATACTAAAGCAAAAACAGCAAAAAATCCTATTTTACTTGCCATTACATATGTGTTTATGTATGTATGTGTGTGTTTGAATGCATATACATATATATTTTAAAAACCTATATTTCAACATAACTTTTCCTTTGTAATTCTTCATTTTTTAAAATTTTATACATTTAAATATGTTTTTTTCAGGAGTGTTCACCAGACTCTCATGTGGTCCAAGGCTCAAAAGATACTGAACGAGAGCTAGAAGGGAACTCAAAGATCATCAAGTTCAACTCCCTCATTTTGCCAAAATAAAGACCCTGAGGTCTAAGAAAGTCCAATAGCATACTTATGATAACATTGTTAGCATCAGAGTGTGGACATGAACCCAGGATTTTTGACTCCAGGGTCCCCTGCAAGAACACTATCATTCTCTCAACATCTTCAGTGAGTGAATTACTACAGTCATACTAAACAAAATGAAGTTGCTTGACTAAATGAGTATTGGTTCATTTTCTTTTCACTCCCTCTGGTTTCTTTCATATATGGCTATGACTAGATGGCCTTCATTCCAGTTCTGAGACTTTGGATACTATGAGCTTCTTAAATGTTATTTCCTGCCTTTTATGAAAAAAAAATAATGGAGTCAAGATGGATAAGGGTGTCAATAGGGCCTGCCACCATCACTGATATAAAATGTTACTTATTAATTTCATCAACTCTATGATTTCATTGGTGTGAGCAAACTCCCCAAGGACATAGATCTTATTTCACCTCTTTATACTTTAGTGAATGAGATAGCCATAAATATTCATCTTCTATTTACTGACCTCCTCACTATCTACACAAAATTTATCACTGGGCCTGAACTTGTAGCTTTCCTAGTGAAGTCAGAATTGCCAGAGCTTGTGCTCTCTTGGCATGGAGTTTGAGAATCAAGGGTTGTCCCCATGCTGCCATGAAGCTGGGTAGGTGTTTATGGAAGATGCCGTTAAAATGTCTAAGTATATCAGAGACATGATTCTACCGATGTGGGTCCTCAATTGATGCAAATAACAATGCCTCTATATCTCAGTAAAGAGTCTACACAGGTAGCTATAGCTGAAAAAGTCATTGATAACCTAGTTATAGGCCTTTTTTCAGTTTATCCAAATTAGTCTTTGAGCTTTCAAAGTATTACTAGGTTTTGACTCAATTATTAGTTTTTAAACCTTAGAGTTTGCCAGATGCTGCTCCATGATCACTCCATGATAATGTTGAGGACCTATGATCACCTCCATCAAAATTGCAGCATCAGCACAGGAATTCAGTGGAGGCAGAGAACCCACTCTCTAAAAAGTACTCATTCGATTCTATATCCCTTGTTTTCATCACCCTTCTTCAGCTGTCATCTCCAAATGCTCTAGGGATGATCTAGCTTACCTACATCCCATCCCATTCTTTCTCAGATATTCAACCCTATTCTATCTCAGTAATGTTTATAAATGAGCACAATTAGGGTTAGGGTTGCCTTTGGTTGTTATGGCTCCCAGTTGGGTTATATTATGCATTTGTTAGCTGGGGCAGTTTCTGAGCTGTACCAACATATATGTTGCATTGACTTTTGGAAAGTTTGTCAGATCTCTACAGAAATGATGATAGAATTTACTTTCACTGTTGTCTAATTTAAAGGTTACAAAAGGTGCCATCTTATCTTTTCCATTTCTTCTGATTGAATATTTCTTTTGACTTTAGATCTAATTAGTTAATTCCCCAACTATGTAAAGAAATTTTATTCCAAAATACTTGCTACATCTGCATCCAATTATTTCCTGTTTATTAAAATAAAACCATTTTTTTAAGGACGGTGTTTTATGTCTGCCATATGCAGCACCTTACAACTTTCTTGGTGAATAAAATATCCAGGCTGTACAGATATAAGATCTCCAGATAGTATAAAAGTCATTGTTGCCTTTTCTTCTTTGATACTGACAACAGATTTTCTAAAATAGTCTTTGACATTTCTGGGTTTTTTTTTAACTGAAATCACCAAATAACAATTTCATGATGCCTTCATTTGAACGATCTTGTCAAGTTCTTGATAGAGTGTGTATTTATCATACACATTCCTTTTTAATAGATTCTGGTAAATATTGTAATTATCTTCCTGGCTGCATGTTTACTTGTATTCACTGTGAGTGCTATAAAACAAGATGACCAAATATCCCATGACATGGCATCAATCATTTGGTGTCACTTTAGGTTTCATGATGAAACATACCCTGACATCTATTTTATTTTGTGTTTCTGAGAAGAACTTGTGAGACATCTTTTCACTTAGCTACAGATGTTTTGTGTCTTTTGGTCCCTTTTATGGAATAAATGTCAATATAGATCTGGTTCATTTCCTCCAGTTGAATGGCAGCTCATTAGTCATTATAGAAACACAGCTTCTTGGTAGTAAAAATGGTCAAACCAGTGTCTGTCACAGTCTAACAACTGCCCAGTCCCTAGAGGAGCCTTGTAGAATGACTGGTCATCTCCATGCCAATATGGCCTATGAAAGCAAGATCAGACTTTTATGGGGGATTTTCTAGCTCACAACTTTTACAATTCTCTTTTTCTGTACTGGGGAAATAAAAACAGAAAGAAAAAGATATCTAATTGAAAATATTGTCAAGATCCCTTGAGTTTATTTCTTCTTTAGGATAAATATGGCCAGCTTGTTCAACCCCTCCTTCACTTTCTTCACCATGCCAGTTATACTCTGGCTAAATCTAACCTACAGATATCCTATTAAACAGAATCCAGAATTGATTGTAATGCACCAAATATAGCCTAAGGCAGAGGAAAGTTGGACCATTACATTAGCTATTTGGGCTGTCACATTATAAGGCTGACTCCCACTAATCTTACAGTTAATGAAACAACTGAATCTTTTTTTTAGAACTACTGGAAAACTCTGCCTACCCCATCTTATCAAATGAAGTTGAGGTTTCTTGCCCAGAGGCAAAACTTTGAATTTATCTCAATTGACTTGTATCTTATTAACTTCAGCCCAATGGTTAAGTCTAGCCTGAGAAAATGCCCTAGGATCCTGTGTCTGACATTCACTACTCCCAACGTGGAATCCTTTGTAAATTTAATTAGTAGTCTTTATTTAAGTCATATATACATATATAAATATATATGTGTGTGTATTATTTAATATGTAGAAATATAAATACAATATATGATTATTATAATTAATTATATTTCAATGTATTTAGATTTACTTATTTATTTAACAGCTCAGGTTTAAGCACAGATACCTGGCTTTCTCGGTTAGGCCTGACTCAACATCAATCCCTTGATATTTTAGATTCAATACTGAAACAAAATGAGATAATTGTAGGTCAGGCAAAAGTTAACAAAAAGAGATTTACTCAGTTCTTGTAGGAAAGGGATATTCAACATGGACAAGCGTTAAAGATATTAAAAAAAAATAGGCATTTTAATTGAAGAAGCTGTGTGAATCTCCCATCATGTACAATCTACCAGCCAAGCATCTAAGAGTTTCTTTGGCTCCTTATGGCTGCTTTATACTCATGAAATGGGCTTTTAGTCCCTTGAACCAACAAGTCCCAAGAAATGTGCCAATATCTTTTAAGAAAGAAAAAGAAAAACTGTAAAACCAAAACTAGCGCAGACTACACCTCAAGGAAGGTTTAGGAGAGTCCCTCCTGGAGTACTCCATTGGAGATCTACATGGGCATTAATCATTAATCACTACTTTTTGAGCTGAGACACTCAAACAGTTCTAAGTCTTGTCTGATTACATCATAATATAATCCTTATCTTCCCATCTTTTCCACAACAGTATGAAATATTTTAATAAATTTTTTGTGAAATCTAGGTAAACTATATCTATACAATTCATGGCATCTACTAAATTAGTAATCCTCTCTTTAGAAAAAATGAAATTAAGTTAGTCTATCATGTCCTGTTCTCAATGAAGTCATACTTACTTAATCTTTGTAATCACTAATTACTTGCTGAGATATTTATCAATTATCTCTTTAGACATTCATTGTAGAATTTTTTCAGGAATCAACAGCAATATCCCTTAGATTGTCTTAGCTACCTTTAATGATTTTCTGTTACCAGGTCCAAATGAACTATATCCTCTGGTACAGAAACAAACTGAAAGCTGTAATTGCTGAGTCACTATCAGTAATTACAGGAAATCTTTGAAAGTTTCTAGATAATAAGAAAAGTTACCATAGAACTAGGAGAAGGAGAAATGAATACATTTTCAAAAACAAGGAAGAACCTCCAGCAGTAATTCAATGACCTTGAATGTGGATTCCTGGAAAATTTCTAGATTTTTAAATATTAAAAATATTTTTAGTAAATACCTAAAGAAATAAGCTGTAGACTTAAAGGGTCTTCAACACGTAAAAGTCATGGCAGACTAACCTCATTTCCGTTTTTGTTAGGTTGATTAGCCTCACAGATCAATTTGTCTGGGATTTAGTGAAATATTTATATGGAAAAGATGTAACTATATTGACTAGATAGGCACACATTTAAGTGAATTCATATCTGACTGAATGACTGGAAGCAAAAGTAGCCTTGAAACCTAAAACAGTAACTTAGAAAGAGGACTCTAGCATTCTAGGCATCTGTGCATGGCCCTGTCCTGTTTGACATTTCTATCACTGCTGAGGTTGTAGGCATATATGTCATGTTTACCAAATCTACAGATGAGAGAAAACTAGAAGAACCACTAACAAGTTGCATAACAGAATGAAGATCCAAATACATACTGATAGATTTAAATATTCAACTTCATGTCATCAAGTAGGGATAACAGTAAAGTCTTAAATTTGGGTTTAAAAATATCAAATTACAAATCTAAGGTAGGAGAGTTGTGATTGGATACCCTAATTAATAGCTTCTTTAATAGTGTACTCTAGAGTTTTTCCAGGAATCAAACTTAAGATGGTTGGTTTATGATTTACAGATTTCCTTTTCCTCTACATTTTTAACATCGATATGTGTGACTTCTCTAATCCTGAGATACTTCTCACAGTTTCCACAGTCTCTGATAGAAACTCACCAAAGTATGTCATCTTTGAATCTAAGATCTATGATCTACGAGTGAAAAATATCTGAAAGTTTAATGTATCATAGGTTGAGTATGAGTGAAGCAGATATATAATTGAGAGTAGGAAGACATCTGACTAGGACATAGTTGGGTAATTCTACAGTGCTTTCTAAATTCTAAAGTGCCTTTAAAAAAAAATCTACATTCCTCCAGGGATGCAATGAATAATGTAACACCAGAGTCTTGGCAGAATACAAATTACAAATAACTCTGTGAGCAATGGATACATGGTGGGCCTATGTAGGTTACAGTACATGACCAGTAATGGCAGGTGTTGGCAAAGTGGCACAAACCAAATAATTGGAGATGTGAATGACTGGCAATGGCAATAAGTGCTAAGAATAAGAGAAAATTGATGGACAGACTGACTGATAACTTGGCATATCAGTCACATGATGGCACAACAGAGAGATTGTTGGACCTAGAGTAAGGAGGTCTGAGTTCCAATCCAAAATCAGACATTTGCAAGCTGTTAGCATCAGTTTTTATCAATAGTAACATGGAAATAATAACACTTTCCTTGCAGAGTTGTTGGGGAGATCAAATGAGATATTTGTAAAAAAAGCACTTAGCATGGTTTCTGTAATGTGCTAGGTACCATACAAATGCTTGTTCATTTTCCTTTCCCCCATATCCAAAGGAGTCAGAGAAAGATCTTCATAGTTGTGGATGGATCTTTTTTTGAGAATTTATGGAAGCATATAGCCATTACAGAAGAAAAGGCACAGAGGGGCTGTGATCTGAATCAATGGAGCCATGTTAAGCTGACAAATCTGGACTATATAATGTATTTTCTTTCCTTTTAAGAAAGTAATCTCTTTGAGGTCAGAGATTTCCAAGCTTCTTTGTATTTGCATTTTCAATGATGAGCACAGTGTTCAATACATAATGAATACAATATTATTTTAGTGAGTGTATTATCATGTATTATTCATAAATGAGTAAATGCTATTACCTTCATTCATTCATTTATTCATCCATATCTTAAAGTCTCTAAGAAAACACAATAATAGAATCGTAGTTCCATTGCTTGAGTACTTTGCAATGTTCAAAGCCTTTTTCCTTATAACATCCTTAGAAAGGGAAAAAGTTCTGGCATGCTCATTCGCTATAAAAACAATGAGGCAAATACAAAGAAGTGTGGAAATCTCTGACCTCAAAGAGATTAGCAAAGCTGCTGCTACCACCACACTGTCCCCACCCCATCCAGTGGTTAGCATGGTGGCGTGAAGGCTGACTCAGGAACACCAAAGCTTGTTGTATATGAAGCCTATGGATGCTCCCCTGGAATTTGCAAGCATTAAATTTACTTTGACAACCTACATATTTGGTGGAAAGGGATATTTTTTAATTACTCAGAGCAGTATCTCTTACTTGTAGTTTGCTATATAATTATCTTCAGAGGTAATTGGTTTCATCTTTTTTCTTTTTTTAAATTACCATAAGGTTAACAAATATCTCTGTACCTGAGTAATGTTGATGAAATGGAGTGAAATTAATTAAATAAATCCATAAATATGTTTTAAATTCAACTCCTGCTGGAACTAAATTAAGTATCTCAATGGTTTGCCCTCTCCCTTACCCTCCCCCAAAAAGAGATTTATGGAAAAACAATAACCTCCTCTCATTTTATTAAAATCACAGTTGATATCACTATTAAGGTAAAGGATTTGGGGGAAGGAGTTGTTTTAAAATCTTTTAATTACTGCAATGATGAGATGTTTTCTCCACTGCCCCTCTTTCAATTTTAGGTTCATAGTTTGAACATG
>JAQQSK010005622.1:0-14825 GCA_028658325.1 Potorous gilbertii
AGGACAAAAGAGAAGATGGGGTAAGGGAAGGGAGGGATGATAGAAGAGAGGGCAGATTGGTGATATGGGTAATTAGAATGTTCATTGTATTGGGGAGGGGGCAGGGGACAAATGGGGAGAAAATTTTGGAACCCAAAATCTTGTAAATTGAATGTAAAAAGTTAAATAAATTTATTTAAAAAAAAGTAATAGGTTTGAATTCCATCTGTGACACTGGCTAGCTATGCAAGCCTGCCCAACCATTAAGGCACTATGTAAATATAATATTTATGTGAATAAAAAGCACTATGTAAATATTAGTACTGTGTAAACATTGAATATATAAATATTTGATATTTATTTTATAGTGATTATTATTTTTACTTTTACTCATGCCCCACTCCCAAATAGCTATTAAATTAAATCCCACATCATCTTCAAGGTCAAACTCAAGTCCTACACCTTCCATGAATCCTTCTCCTATCATTCTAGCCTCTAGTAAAATTTCCTTCCACAAAACCCACAGCCCTTATTGTCAATAGCATTTATTTGGGAATAATAATTTGTGAAGTCATTTGTGAAATCTCTTGTATATTTTTTTAAATTAACTCTTTCTCTTTGCATTGTCTCTTCCCAATTATATGATAAACCGCGCCCCTGCACCCCCTCCCCCAGGGAAATGGCCATGTCTTCTGCTATTTTTTGCTCTCTGCATTTTTTTCATTTTTTTTCATCTATTGAATATCTGTTGTTGATTAACTGATTTTAAATATACACCTCTACACACAGACATACATATATGTACACATGTGTGTATGCATATATACATAAATAGACATATGTGTGTGAAAAACACAATCCTGGACAAAACAGTGCTGCATTAACTTTTTAACACAAATTACTATTTTGACTGAATTCTAATTCGGGAAAGAAAACAAGTAAAAGGAAACACAAAGGCATATTATTTTTCTTAAATTATGAAATCAAAGCTTTTGAAATCAGGAAGATGTCAAAAGGTTGAGTAATAACTGCCCCAACCAGGCAACAAATTTTAACTAAGTCTACAAGAGGGGAGTATATAATGGTATTTCTAACAAGCCACCTTTTCTGATTCTATTTTATCTGCTTATGAAGCTAGGTGCATAGAACAAAATCAAGGTTATTTGCACATGTTTTTTCTTCATAATCAAGCTGACTCCTATGAGGTCCTCTGTAAAAACAGTACTTCAGTGAAAGTTTTTGTATCTGCAGATGAGTAATCATCAAATTACATATTTTTAGATAGAAAAAGCAAAATGAGAAAAAAACAGGTAAAAATGGTAACGTCAGTCTAAAACTTGAACATGAAAAGACTTCAGAAGAAAAAAAAAAAGAGTCTGATTTTTGTTCACTCCCCACCCTATTTCAAAAAGCCCTAGTCGAGTACCTACTATGCTCTAAGCACTGTGCCAAGGACCCTTGGTCTTATAATCTACTCTGCATGTCTTTTGGTGCATTTCCTGTCTCCGGTATTAGATTCAGAGCTGGAAGAAACCTTAGATGAAGGGTCACCTAGACACCCCCTCTAATTCTAAAGATGAGCTAACTGAGTCCCAGCAAAGTTTAAGTAATTATAGAGGTAGTTAAGAGACAGATATAGGAATTATACTCTCTGATTTCAAATTTCTTTTCACTTATTGAAGAAGGAAAAATACTATTAACATGCTCTGTGTTTTAGGCAGAAGTCTGCCAAAAATAATCTTTATTCATTTTAACATTAATCTATGCAAGTCACTTCTACCTTGGAGAGATGTCCAAACCGGCATCTCTTCCTCACCCCCTCCAACAAGACTCTGGGCCCCACGATGACTTTAGGTAGCTTTTATAGGTTCCTGAACAACAAAATATTCTAATGTATAAAATACTGTTTTGGCAATAATCTTCTCAAATACTCAAGTGACAAAGTCACTGTTCCAGTCTCTCCTGGACCACTATGCTCACTCACGGAGCAAAGAAGAAAAAAATCCTCCTCCTGTTATAACCAATATGTTGATCTTTTCTCTATGGAGATGGGAATAAGGAAGAAGAGGTAATGGTCTTATCTAAATAAGAGTTGTCTATTTATCACCTTTAATTCACTTCCCTAGAAAAGGTCTTCTACTTATCACCCAGTTTCCCAATGGACTTTTCACAGAACTTAAGAAACTTGTTTTGAGAGAATATTTCTTCATAATTTCAGGTTTACTAAAAAGTGATTTTTCATATAATTGCACATGTAGAAGTATGCTTCCTTCCTCCTTTTTCTCTCTTCTCCTTTCTTTTTTTATCTGCTGTTTAATCATTTCCTGGAGTTTAGAAGCATTTGGGTTTTATTTACCAATATTCTTATTTATATTTCTCCAGGATTACTTGCTACTTTTAGGATAGCAATAGGCAATTGGTTTGGCCATATGAACTATTTGCCCGATGTGTTCCTCGTTAAAAAATTGTCATGGAAGCATTGTAATATATTAATACATATACTGATATATATATATATATAAACATAATGATATTATATTTTATTGCATTATTATTTATTATATTGTTATATGTCATAATTATCCTATATTATATATTATGTATATATAAGTACATAATATATACATTAGATATGTAGCATGTTACAGATAGTATATATACCCATATATATTACATGTATAATTAATACAGATATATCTAGATATCTATATGGATAGAAATGAAGAGAAAGATTCACCCAAATACATCCACATACTCTTTAGGAGTTCTCCTAGAACCCCAAGAGTGTTGAAGTATAGCTTTGCTCTGAGTGAAATTTGGTATGAGGATCTTAGATGTTCTCTGTTTTAAAGAAGCTTAGACCTAGAATTCATAGGTTAGAGACAGATTTCTTGAAACCTAGGTCAATTTTAGTTGTTAATCCATAAAGATTGAACCTCTCATTCTTGTCAAATCTGGGAAGCTGATTGCAATATCAAGTCTTTATTTTAGAACAACAGCTGGCCAAGGAGTTTCCACATAATTTATCTCAGGCTTGTGGTGGAAAGTGTAATGCAGAAATACCCCCTAGTTATTCAGTTCTATACCACTTAACAATACAGTAAGCACATACTCAAAAGTGTTAGTGGCATGATGACAATGCATTAACCTTACCTCCAAAGAGCTTTATTCAAATGTATCTCCATGAAGTGGAACAAGCTTTTAAGTCTCAATATATTCCCTAGTGGATAGCTGAAAGGGTTTCAGAAGCAAAAAAAAAAGCTGGCAGTGCAACAGTTTTGGAAAAACCAAAGGTCTGTGGTTGTGTCAAAGGAAGCAATTTGCATAGCAAGAACATGAATTTTTTGTCACTTTTTCAAGGCGATCAGTTTTTACTTTTAAGAGCATAAAATTGCTTTTCAGTACCTTTCCCTATACAGGTGCTTTCTCAGATAAACAGTAGCATTATGCCCTGAAGATGCAAATTCACAAGCAAAGAAATACAAAATGCAGATCAAAATGGCAAAGCAGTAAAATAGACATTCTTGTTTTGTTCAGTGTTTCAAGAACTTTTGCTTGCATACTGTTTAAGGATGATACAAAAAAAGAAGAAGATATCATTTTCTGTCAAAGGAAAACATAACTGTCTTCTCTCTTTGCCACATATAATTCCAAGATTCTAGTGGCAAAATGTGCAGTCCTACAGTGTGCCAAAAAAATGGAGGGGGAGGATGGAAATCCAAGATTTTCAAATTCTTGTAATAATTATATCTCATATTTATAGGGTGATTTAACATTCACAAAATACCTTAATAACATCTCATTTGATCCTTCCAAACACTCTGTGCAGTAGATGTTATTAACCCCATTTTATAGCTGAAGAAACTGAGTAAGACACAATTTAGATGATTTGCTCGAGGTCACACAGCTAATCAAGTGTTTGAGTTTGGATTTGAACTCAGATCTTTCTGACTCTAGGTCCAACACCCTGTCCTTTGCAACACATGGTTGCTTTGATAAGTAACACATTAAGTAGACTCTCAATGATACAAAGAAGCTGGAAAAAACATTTACTTATGCAGAACAGTACAGTCTTTGTTCAACCAAGTCAACTGGAATGTTATCTAAGGTCCATGGTTCATGTCTTTAAAAAGCCTAGCTCCGAGGTGTTGCAAGAGAGTCTGTTTCACATCAATCAACTGCTTTCTAAGTCTTTCAGTTTGAAAGTATTTACTGGAAAGTAGGCCTCTGCCAGAAAAAATAGAACAGACTCTGTCCTATGACGGAAAACATTAACTTTAACACTTTTTTTTTCCCTTTCTTCCCACTGAACTTGAGGAAGGTTATAAGCAGTGACCCCAATCCCACAGAGGCTGCACAACTTCCACTCTCCCTTCCAGAATCATTCATCTCAACTGTTGTGTTTTGTGGCCAAAGCAGTTAAAGAGGGGAATAAACAGAGTTAATTTTCCCACTGGAAAACTTACTTCTGATAAAGAGAGACAGACAGAGACAGACACAGAAACAGAAATCATATGTATATATACAGAAGGAGAAAGAGAGAGAGAGAGAGAGAGAGACACACACACACACACACACACACACACACACACACGCGCACGCACACAGATAGAGAGAAAGGACAGAGATAGAGACTGAAAGTCACAGAGACAAAGACACGGAGATAGGGAGTTTTATTCCTAACCTCAGCAAGTTTCCTCAGACTCTTCAAAGCCTAGTACAATGACTAACAACTAGTAGTGATTTAATAAATGCTTGTTGATCAATTAATTAGAGAATCATAGTTTTAGAACTGAAATGGAAATTTGATGTAAATTACTATAACACTCTCATTTTATACATGAGGAAAGCAAGGCTTAGAAAAAGGAAATGCTTCTTGCCCAGAATCAAAGGTAGTAAATGTTTCAGTTGAGACTTCAAAACAGGTCTTCCTGGTTCTGGGGGCATCATTTCCACCACTCTTTCACACTGGCAGAGGGATTACATTTTATAGCCTATCATATTTTATGGACAAGTAAATTAGTTTTATTGATCTCTAGGCGGAAATGTACAAAATTCAGTTACTGGTCCTTAAAATGGCCTGTTCTCTTCAGTTGGAGAATCATGTTAGATCTACACCTGTCATAAATGAAACCAATTTACATGTGTGAGTTGATTCAGTTAATTATCATCAAATTTGCTTGAGTTCTGGTAAAATGTAACTTAACATGATATAACACTTTTTTTCAAATATTGCCTATTATCAATGCAGACCTTTATTTTGATTCTTATCTTGTTTTCTACGATCAAAAACACTGAACATATGGTAAAATTATATTAATTTCATTCCATTCCTTGAGATTTTGGAGTCATTGGAAGAAGGCATGAGTTGGTTTATCTCTATACTTTCAAAAGGATCTGTTAAGCCAATGATTGATGTAAACTAGATTTCAAGAAAAGTGATTAAATTCCTGAAGTAACCTCCTGTTTTTGAGTATTTCAGAATGTCCTATGACTTATGTATTAAATTAAATTAAATTAAATTAAAATTCTTATCAGAGGCAGCTTGGAGCAGAGAGCTTGAAGTCAAAAGACCTGGTTTAGATTCTGATCCTACAGATTCTTTAGCTGTATAACAGTAGGTGGATGATTTTTGTTATCTCAGGGTCAATATCATCATGATGTTGGGGTAAAATTGTGGATGATGGGTGATGTCTTGACTTGTATGTGAATTAGATTTAAATAAGGCAGAGCTGCACAAAGTTATCAGCCTCACTCTCCCCAAATCATCAAAGGTTGATTTTTGCTCTGCCACTGGGTGGGTGATGCAGAGTCCACTAGTGTTCTTTTTCTAGAATATATAGATAATAGAATTTGAACTATGTGCCTCACAGAATTGCTGTGAAGACAGTACCTTAGAAATTTTTAAATGCTACTTCTATGTGAATTATTTCTCATTAAAGCAGTTTCCTTAAGAACATCCACTCGGCAAAGTCAGTTTGACTTATTGTAAACACTTGAAAGTAATCAAACTGTATTCATGTTTAAGATTCTATAATCCTGACCACTAAATCATATTTAAAATTTAAAATTAATTGCCATATTTTGTTTTTACATCACCTTCACTTCTGAATATGTCCCCCTCTACCCAATCAGTCATCTTTTGTAACAGATAATTTTAAAATGGAAAGGAGGTAGTGGGGAGGAGCGGTCCAGCAAAACTAAATAATGTATCAATTGAACCGAATTTTATTTCATTATTTAGGGGTGAGGAACCTGCGGCCTCAAGAATCCATGTGGCCCTCAAGTGCCACCCTTTGACTAAATCCAAATTTCATAGAGCAAATCCCCTTAATAAAAGGATTTCTTCTGCAAAACTTGAACTCAGTCAAAAAGGCCATACCTGAGGACCTAGAAGGCCACATGTGGCCTCAAGACCTCAGGTTCCTTGCCCCTATATCTGTACTTACAATCCTCTACCACTACAAATAACCTGAGGGATGTACAATTTCTAATCTCTTCTTCAGGCATACATTTGATCTGACCATATATTTCAATCAGTCTTTCCTCCATTTATTTGAGAAAACTAAATAAGTGGTTATGGCCTTCAGAATCAATGCAGATTAGAACATAACCCTTATTTGATAGTAAGTTCAACACTATGTGGATCCGTGCTTGGTCCAACCACTCTGGAAAGGCATTAAGAATTATACTAAGAAAACTGTATATAATGTCATAATTTTGATATTTTTGTGTCACAGATTCTCTCCCTTTTTCTTCCGTTTTTGCTTTCTTTAGTAAGAAGAATGGGCTCTCTGGGAGACCGTAGGGGAGGTTTACATGAAGAAATACAGGTGATATAAAAACAAGGTAATGGTCAAAAGTTTAATTTTTAAAAGCTCAATTTGTGATCCCATGGCCAAGTGTAGACCTGATTCAACATAATTCAAAGGTGAGTTCAAACCTTATTAAGCCAGTGTTGGCTAATTCAAATAATGTCCTGTGTAAATCAAAGGGATTGCAATTCTCCAGCCAATAGATAAGACTTTCCCATTAAAATGGTTTGTTTAAAACAAAGTCTGAATAATATATAATTCAAAAAGGAACTCAAGTCCCAAGAGTTTCACCTCACTAAAGTGATGAGATAACTTAAACCCTAATGTTGTAAAACAAAAGAAGAGGAAAGGAAATTATAAAGAAAATAACCTTCTGAAGACCTTCTGTGATAAAGCAAGATTCTCCCTTCTGAGTTAAAGACAGTACAATTATGTATTAGCGAAAGAGATAAAAGCATCCTTCTACTTTATTCTTGGACTCCTTCTGCAGCCAAAGAATGCCAGCCAATCAGTCAGGCTGCTATCAGCTCTCTGCTGTGTAGTTCCAGGCAGTAACTAGAAAAAATGGTCCTTATGGCTCTGTCTACTCCAAGCATAATGTGTAGAGTGGAAAGTCTGACATAGGTCAATGAATAGAAACTGAATGAATGAATGAAACTCAATGAATAGAAAGTACAGGGGGAGAGATTCACAGGATACTCAAAAACTTGACTTTGGCTCCGGCAACATTGATCCCAAATTATCCACCATCCTCATTTGTGATCTAGTGTAGTAGTTAATCAAGGAAGGGGAAGACATCCTACCCAACTACATCACACCAATCTGTTGAGGAGCAGGGTTAACTACAGGCAGGCCTTCAAAGTAAATAACATTTAACTTTGGCAAGTCCCTTGTTGACCACACAGATACACACATGCTTCTTCTTGGCATCTTTGTTCTCTCTCTTTTCTACTGATTCCCCAATGGTCATAGGACCATAGGAGCCATAGAATTTTCTATTTAGCAGAATTCTTATGGTATAATAGAAAGAAAATTAGCTCTGGAAACAGAAGACATGGTTTAAAGTACGACTCTGATACGTGCTACCAGTGAGACTTTGGAAAAAGTACATCTCTCTGGACTCAATTTCCTTTTCTGAAAAATAATGACCTGTGAGGTCTCTGTAATAAAGAGTTATAAAGATATTCAGAGGCTGTCTACCACTATCTTCTCAATGTATAGATGAGGAAGTTGAGGATCAGGGAATGGAATTTGTTTGCCCAGAGACATACAGGGAAGTGTCATACAATTTGATCTCTAATGCTTTATATTTGGAAACAGAGTTCTTTTCCCTACATTGTATGTCCATTAAATTATTAACTGATTAATGTTATAAATATAGTGATTCCATCTCCCCATTATTAGCATTTTAGTAAGGATCTTTTGAGGACTCCAAAAGTCTCTAACACTCCTTTGAATCTGAGGAATGGATGTCTAATAGAAATGATGGGCATTGAGAAGGTAAGAGAATGATATTTTTAAGGACAGTCATTCTCTCAGTGACCCCAACTATCCTACCACCCACTCAGCTTACATATTAGGCCAATCATCACTCTGAAAATCTCCAATAACACACCCACCCTCTCTGATTTCCCATAAATACAGTTCCAGACCCAACAATAACTCTTGTGGGTCCTTCATTGGAAGGAGACTACACTGAAAATACGTTGTTGGACAATTCCAATCTCTTTGATTTGAAATTGACCAGTTGCAGACCTATAAATTTTTAAAATTAATTAATGAAGTTCCACAGCACTCTATGTATGCTACTATTGGAATGAGGGAAAATATATCTATATAATGCATGCACATTTTAAAATTTTAGAATGTTTTAAATTTTACTTTTTATGTTTTTCTCCAAAATTTGGCTGGAAATTGTTCCTCTTAAAGGACTGCCAAGTTTGAAATTTAAATCATCAGTTGCTTTTGAGTTAAACCAGCACAAATAAAGCTTCAAGCCATTTTTAAGAGGAGGAAAAGTATGTTTTTCGCCATCTCATAACTCAAAAATAACTGAATCTATTTAACTAACTTTTTCCAAAGTAAGAATGAGGAAGGAGGAGGATATGGATGAAAAAAGTAGGAGGGGAGGAGAGAGAAGAATGTCACAGAAAAAGAATAAAACAGGACTGGAAAACTTCAACTTGAAATATCTTGTTTTTCTGGTATCTTTTATGTGACTTGAGAAAGTAATGTGTTATAGTCGATAGAAAGTTGGACTGCCAGTTCAGAAGTTCAGATAACACCTCCGATCACTTCTTATCTGTGTGACCCTATTCAAATCAGAGCCTCTCACTGCTATAGTCAATTCTTCAAGACTCCAAAATACAAAGGACAGTCTCAATATACACTGGTAGAGGGACTTTCCACACCTAGAAGTTCCCTATGACAACAAAATCAAAGACTCATTCCTATCCTGAATCATTGGGTACTCACATTATTTTAATAACATAAGAAAGTATTTCTAAGATAGAAATTAATCATGATTCTATGTATCATAGATTTTTGTTTATTTTTTAATAAAACAATCCCCTATACAATGAAATCTCAGGTCTAGTTTCTATTTCAGTGTTTTGAGAAAAGTAGAAATTAAAGTGGATAAATGAATAAATAAATAAATAAGGGTAATTTGCCATGTTATCTTCCTCATTAGAATGTGAGCTCCTTGGAAGAAGAGAGTATTTTCATGCTTTCTATTTAGCACAATGCTTCATATATAGTAAACACTTAATAAATGTTTGTTGACTGACTGGCAGAATTCTTGACTACAGACGACTAAGAATATTTTTCTGGGAGAAAAGTCTCATGGCTATAGAGAAATGTAATCTGATGACACAAATAGTTTTGAGTATATTCATCCAGGGACACACACACACACACACACACACACACACACACACACACACTTGGAATCTCTACTGTCCATTACATTTTGATGCATATCATCCTTTCAAAGGAAAAAGAAAATGAAAACAAAATTCGTCAGAATTTCCAAGATCCCAGAGGCAAAAAAATTAAAGTGGAGTTAAATCTGAAGTTTAAAAGGATTATTTGGTAAAGCTTAATTTGAATAGTGTTAGGTTATTTAAAAAAAAAAGTAACTCACCTAATATTATTCAAATTAAACTTTACCAAGTAATCCTTTTAAATTTTAGAATTAACTCATAAAAGTAAGCAAATCATTTAATATATGTGTGTATTTTAATTGCATATGCTAAATAAAAACATTAAAGACCAGTGTTTAAGTCAGATTACAAATTAATAAATAACAAATTAAAAAGAGAGATTTTTAAGAACATTTTTCTGAATTCTGATGGAATTATGAGGATTTTAAGAAGGGGGAAGAAACTATGTAAATAATTTCCTAAGTTAAAAATGCTCATAATATCACTATTCACAGATTAAGGCATCAATTATTACACATGAAGAGGGAAGTTTGAATCACTGACCTAATCTAATTTAGCATCTGACCCCTACTTGTAAGGATGTGATGACTGCTGAGAGCTTATTAGTTGTCTCTAGCAGTAAAATCACACAATCTTCTTGCTACATCCTCCCTTCACTTCTTGTTCTTGGAAAATTGGTATAAATAATACCATTTCTTTCACTATTCTGTGCAACTGTGGATCCATTTACCATTTCTGTGACTTCCTACTGTCTTAGCCACCAATCCACCTATGTGTTTAATTGTCTCTACTTGAATTAAGAATCATAAAATTTCTTTTTGTTTCATTCAACTTTGTTTTTATTTATTTTTAGGTTTCAACATTCATTTCCATAAGATTTTGAGTTCCAAATTTTCTCCCCATCTCTCCCTTTCCCCCACCCCAAGAAACCATGCATTCTGATTAACACTTTCCCCAATCTGCCCTCTCCTTTATCATGCACCTCCTTTCCCTTATCCTTGTCTTCTCTCTTTTCTTGTAGGGCAAAATAGATTTCTATATATCATTACCTGAATTTCTTATTTCCCAGTTGCATACAAGAACAATTCTCAACATTTGTTCCTAAAACTTTGAGTTCCAACTTCTGTCCCTTTCTTCCTCTCCACCCATCCCCACTGTGAAAGCAAGAAATTCAGTATGGGCTATATATGTGTAGTTATGCAAAAGACTTCCAAAATAGTCATGTTGTGAAAGACTAACTGTATTTCCTTCCAACCTATCCTGTCCCCCAATTATTCTATTCTTTCTTTTGTCCTTGTCCCTCCCCAAAAGTGTTTACTCCATATTATTCCTTCCTCCCATTTGCCCCCCTTCTATTATCCCCCACCCCACTTATTCCCTTCGTCCCTACATTCCTATTGTGTAAAATAGATATTCATACCAAACTGAGTGTGCAAGTTATTCCCTTCTTAAGCCAAATGTGATGAGAGCAAGCTTCACTTTTTCCCTCCCATCTCCCTACTTTTCCCCGCCATTTAAAAACCTTTTTCTTGCCTCTTTTATGAGAGATAATTTGCCCTGTTCTATTTCTCCCTTTCTCCTCCCACTATATTCCTCTCTCACCCCTTAATTTTATTTTTATAAATATCATCCCTTCCTATTCAACTTACCCTGTGCCCTCTCTCTCTATGTATATAATCCCTCCAACTAACCAAATACTGAGAAAAGTCTCAAGAGCTACAAATATTACCTTTCAATGTAGTAATGTAAGCAGTTCAACTTTAGCAAGTCCCTTATGATTTTCCTGTGCTGTTTATCTTTTCATGCTTCTCTTGATTCTTGTGTTTGAAAGTCAAATTTTCTATTTACCTCTGGTCTTTTTTTATCAAGAATACTTAAATGTCCTCTATTTCACTGATTGACCATCTTCCCCCTGCAGTGTAATACTCGGTTTTCCAGGGTAATTGATCCTTGGTTTTAAGCCTAGTTCCTTTCATTTTTGGAATATCATATTCCAAGCCCTTTAATCCTTTAATGTAGAAGCTGCTAGATCTTGTGTTATCCTGATTGTGTTTCCACAGTACTCAAATTGTTTCTTTCTGACTGCTTGTAATATTTTCTCCTTGAGCTGTGAAGTCTGTACTTTGGCTACAATATTCCTAGCAGTTTTCCTTTGGAGTTTTCTTTCAGGAAGTGATTGGTGGATTCTTTCTATTTCTATTTTACCCTGTAATTCTACAACATCAAGGCAGATTTCATTAATAATTTCATGAAAGATGATGTCTAAGCTCTTTTTTGATCATGGCTTTCAGGTAATCCCATAATTTTTAAATTGTCTCTCCTGGATTGTTTTCCAGTTGAGTTGTTTTTCCAATGAGATATTTCACATTGTCTTCTATTTTTTCATTCTTTTAGTTTTGTTCTGTAATTTCTTGGTTTCTCATAAAGTCATTACCTTCCATCTGCTCCATTCTAATTTTTAAAGAACTATTTTCTTCAGTGAGCTTTTCAACCTCCTTTTTCATTTAACTAAGTCTACTTTTTAAAGCATTTTTTTCTCATTGACTTTTTGGACCTGTTTTGCATTTAGGTTAGTCTATTTTTAAACGTGTTATTTTCCTCAGCATTTTTGGGGTCTCCTTTATCAAACTGTTGACTCACTTTTCATGGATTTCTTACATCACTCTCATTTCTCTTCCCAATTTTTCCTCCACCTCTCTTACTGGATTTTCAAAATATCTTTTCAGCTCTTCCATGGCCTGAGAAATGGCAAATTTATTTTGGAGGTTTTGAATGCAAAAGCCTTGATTTTAGTGTCTTCCTCTGATGGTTTGCTTTGTTCTTCCTCATCTGAAAGAAGGGAGGAAAATATTTGTTTACCAAGAAAGTAGCCTTCTATAGTCTTATTTTTCCCCTTTTTGGGGGCATTTTCCCAGCCAATTACTTGATTTTTGAGTCCTTTGTCAAGTGGAGGGTATATTCCAAGGACTTGTAAGTTCTCAGTTTCTCCAAGGCAGCAAAATCAAGGAAAAGGAGTTTTCTCCACTCCTGGTCTATGCTCTGGTCTGGGAGCAACCATAAGTTTTTCTGCCCAGGATCTGTGTGTACGGTTCCCTCTCCAGAGCCTCCACCACCTCCACCAGTCAGTGCTCCTTCTAACCCCAGGACCGGCACTCAGGGCTGAGATTCAAAACGGTGGCTTGATTCCCCCAGAGTCTTTAGACTAAGGACTCCAAAAATGGATACTGCAGCAGCCTGGGGCTAGGACTAGGGCAGGATTCTGCCTCCTTCTCACCAAGAGAAAAGGCTTTCTCACTAACCTTTGAAACTGTCCCTGGCATTTGTGGGTTTAGGAATCTGGGAACCACAGCTGCTACCCTAGATTCCATACCCTGAAGCTTGCTTCAGTCATTTTACTGCTGGGTTGCACTCAGTGGGCTGCATTGTGCTCTGAACCTGGTGCAATAGACCTTTCCTGTTGGCCTTCTAGACTACTTTGGACTGGAAATCTCTTTCACTCTGTTGTTTTGTGGCTTCTGCTGCTCTAGAATTTGTTTGGAGTCATTTTAACAGGTATTTTTTGGGCTTTGGGGGGAGAGCTACAGTGAATCCATCCTTTTACTCCACCCTCTTGGCTCAGCCCTGCCCAATCAGGAAACTTCTTGAGAGCAGACATTGTCTCTATATCTATATTCTCAGCTGTTATCACAGTTCCTGAGACATAGTAAATGCTTTTTTGTTCATTGATTCATGTAATATGTAGTATCAATGATAGGAAGATTGACTGTCATCTCCTGTACCTTGAGAATACACAAGGGGAGTGGAGCCAAGATAGTGGAGTAGAAAGACTTACATATGCTAGCTCCAAACCCACAACCCATAATTATCTATAAAAAGAACTCCAAACAAATTCTGGAACAGTAGAAGCCACACAGCAACAGGGTGAAGGAGATTTCTGTTCCAGAGAGACCTGAAAAACCGATCCCAAAGGTCCGTCATGCACCAGACGGGAGTGGAGCCCAGCCCTGCCCTGGCCGCATGGCACAGAGAAGAACAGATCCAGCAGAACCAAGCAGGCTTCAGGGATAGAATGTCCAGCAGCCACGAAGGTCCCTCCAAGGACAGACGCACAGGTCAGTGAGAGAGATGTCTGGATGGGCTGAGAGGGGAACGGGGTGTCTCCATGATTCAGGACCCCTTGGGAGGCAGCAGCAAAGGCAGCAGGCAGCCAGAGGCTCCTGGAGCAGGTAGGAGCTCTGCAGGAGCTCCATTAAGGAAGGTCTCTGCATAAACCCACTGAGGGAACTGAGTCTGGGAGGCGGCCCTGCCCTGACTTGAGCACCAGAACTTAAGCTCCCATTGAGTAGCAACCAGGCCAGCCGCTGAAAGCCCTGAGGCTTGGAAGCAGCATTTGAATCTCAGACCCCAGGCACTAGCTGGGCAGACCTAGGTGAGGGTGGAAAGGAATCTCAGAAGTCAAGTAACTGGCTAGGAAAATGCCCAGAAAAGGGAAAAAAAATAAGACCACAGAAGGTTATTTCTTGAGGAACAGATGATTCTACCCTTCCTCTCTGACGAGGAAGAACAATGCTTACCATCAGGTAAAGACATAGGAGTCAAGGCCTCTGTATCCCAAACATCTGAAATAGATATTCAGTGGGCTCAGGCCATGAAAGAGCTCCAAAAGGATTTTGAAAATCAAATTAGACAGGTGGAGGAAAAACTGGGAAGAGAAATGAGAGAGATGCAAGAAAAGCATGAAAAACGGGTCAATACCTTGATAAAGGAGACCCCAAAAATTGCTGAAGAAAATAACATCTTGAAAAATAGGCTAACTCAGTTGGCAAAAGAGGATCAAAAAGTCAATGAGGAGAAGAATGCTTTCAAAAGCAGAATTCGCCAAGTGGAAAAAGAGGTGCAAAAGCTCACTGAAGAAAATAGTTCTCTCAAAATTAGAATGGAACAGATGGAGGTTAATGACTTTCTGAAGAACCAAGAAATCACAAAACAAAACCAAAAGAATGAAAAAATGGAAGAGAATGTGAAATATCTCATGGGAAAAACAACTGACCTGGAAAATAGATCCAGGAGAGACAATTTAAAAATT
>JAQQSK010005623.1:0-14825 GCA_028658325.1 Potorous gilbertii
TGCTATTTTCTTCCGCATTTTTTTGGGCCTCCTTTATTAAGGTATTGACCTGTTTTTCAGGCTTTACTTGCATCTCTCTCATTTCTTTTCCCCGTTTTTCCTCCACCTGTCTAACTTGATTTTCAAAATCCTTTTTGAGCTCCTCCATGGCCTGAGCCCATGGGGTATCTATTTCAGATATTTGGGATACGGAGGCCTTGACTCCTATGTCTTTACCTGATGGTAAGCATATCTCTTCGTCCTCAGAGAGGAATGGCGCAATCCTCTGGTCACCAAGAATATAACCTTCTCTGGTCTTAGTTTTTTCCCTTTTCTGGGCATTTTCCCAGCCAGTTACTTGACTTATGAGAGTCCTCTCCACCCCCGGGCCCAGATCCGCCCAGCTAGTGCTTGGAGTCTGAGATTCAAATGCTGTTCCCCAGCCTCAGGGTTTTTGGTGGCAGGCCTGACTGCTCTTCATTAGGAGCTTATCAGTTTGTTTTCAGGTGGGGGCAGGGCCGCCTCTGAGGTTCAGTTCCCTCAGGGGTTTTATGCAGAGATCTTTTGCAATGGAGATGCCGCGGAGCCCCTGACCGCTCTGGGAGTCTCTGGCTCAGCTGCCTCTGCTGCAGCGGCCGCTTCCCAGGGTGTCTGAGTCCCAGAGATAACCCGCTCCCCTCTCAACCCGTCTCTCTCACTGACCTGTGCGTCTGTGGGTGGAGGGACCGTCGCAGCTGCTGGAGATTCAGGTCCCTGACGCCTGCTTCTGTCTACTCGCTCCTCTCAGTGCCGCGTGGCCGGGGCGGGGGAGGGGAGGACTCCGCTCCCGTCCAGGGTATTTTTGCGGTGGCTTTTTCCGGGCTCTCTGCAACAGAAATCTCCTTCACTGTGTTTCTGCGCAGCTTCCACCGTTCCAGAATTTGTCAGGAGTTCTTTTTAGCGGGAATCCATGGGCTGTGGGTTCGGAGCTAGCAAATGTGTGTTTTTCTACTCCGCCATCTTGGCTCCGCCCCCCCGAGATTCTTTTATATGAACCCAGCATCATGGTACGCCCTTTTATTTATTGTCTGGCATCCTATTTTGACCTTTAATTTATTACCTGGCATCACTTGGTGTCATTTTCTTTAAGTCTCAGCTGAGTCTGATGTTTTTCTTATTATATGACATTATCTAATGTCCAGTTATCTATTGTCTAACATCATGTACTGATCTCCAATTTGTAACTAATATCTTGTGAGGTTCTTTTATTTTAACCCAGCATCATGGTACGTCTTTTTACTTATTGTCTGGCATCCCATTTTGTCCATTAAAGTCATTTTCCTTATGGCCTAGCCCAATCTAACATCTTTTCTTTTTATCTGGCATCAACTGATATCCAATTATCTGTTGTCTAGCATCATATGATGATATTCAATTTGATAACTAATATCCTGTGAGATTCTTTTATTTTACCCAGCACCATGGTATTTCTTTTTACTTATTTTCTGGCATCCTATTGTGTCCTTTACTTTATTACCTGGCATCACTTAATGGCATTTTCTTTAAGGCCCAGCCGAGTCTGATGTCTTTTGTTATTATCTAACATCCTTTAATGTCCAATTATCCATTTTCTAGCATAATGTACCTATCTCCAATTTATTATCTAATATCCTGTGATGTTCTTTTATTTTAAATCAACAGCATTGTATGTCTCTTTACTCATATTCTGCCATCCTATTGTGTCCTATAACTTGTATCCTGGCATCATTTAATGTCATTTTCTTTATGGCTCAGACCAACCTGAAGTCATTTCTTTTTACCTGGCATTATTTGATATCCAATTATCTATTGTCTAGCATCATGGGATTATATTCAATTTATTGTCTAATATCCTGTGAGGTTCTTTTTTTTTAATCCAGCACCACTGAATGTATTTTTACTTATTACTTGCATCCTGTGATGTCCTTTAATTTATTACATGGCCTCATTTAAGTTCATTTTCTTTAAGGCCCAGTTGAGTCTGATGACTTTTCTTATTATCTGACATCATCTAATGTCCAATTTTCTACTGTCTGGCATCCTGTGATGATGTTTTTTTAATTATCTAATTCCCTGTGATGTCCTTTAATTTATTACCTGTCATAATGTAATGTGATTTTCTTTATGGCCTAGCTGAGTCTGATGTCTTCTCTTAATATCTGGAATCAACTCATGTCAAATTATCTATTGTATAGCACCATGTACTGATCTCCAATTTTTATCTTATATCTTGTGAAGTTCTTTTATTTTAACCCAGCATCATGGTATGTCCTCTTTTTTATTGTCTGGGATCCTATTGTTTCCTATAATTTATAACCAGTCATGTATTAATGTCATTTTTTTTTGTTGCCCAGCTCAATCTGATGTCTTTTCTTTTTATCTGTCATTATTTGATATCCAATTATCTATTGTCTAGCATCATTTGATGATATTCAATGTACTATCTCTTATCCTGTGAGGTCCTTTTATTTTTAGACTGCACCATTATGTCTTTTTACTTATTTGCTGGCATCCTGTTGCGTCCTTTATTTTATTACCTGGCATCATTTCATGTCACTTTCTTTAAGGCCCAGCCAAGTCTGTTGTCTTTTCTTATTATCTGACATCATCTAATGTCCAATTATCTATTGTCTAACATCATGAGATGATATTGTCTTCATTACCTAATAACCTGTGATGTCCTTTAATTTATTACCTGCCCTCATGTAATGTCATTTTCTTTATGGTATAGCTGAGTCTGATTTCTTTCCTTATTATCTGGCATCAGCTGATGTCCAATTATCTGTTGTCTAGCATCTTGTACTGATCTCAAATTTTTATCTAATATCTTGTGAGGTTCTTTTATTGTACCCCATCATCATGGTATGTCCTTTTATTCATTGTCTGGCTTGCTATTGTGTCCTACAATTTATAACCTCGCATCAAGTAATGTTATTTTCTTTATGGCCCACCTCAGTCTAATGTCTTCTCTTTTTACCTGGCATCATTTGATATCCAGTTATCTAATGTCTGGCATAATGCACTGCTCGCCAACTTTTATCCAATATCTTGTGAGGTTCTCTTATTTTAACCCAGCACCAATGTGTGTCTTTTTACTTATTTTCTGGCAACATCTGATGGCTTTTATTTTGTTACCTAGCATCGTTAACTGTCATTCTCTTTAAGGCCCAGATGAATCTGATAAGTGTTCTTAGTATATGACATCAACAAATGACCAATTATCTATTGTCTGGCATCATGTACTGATCTCCAATTTATTATCTAACGTCCTAGAGGTTTCTTTTATTTTAACGCAGCACAATTGTATGTTTCTTTACTTATTTTTTTGTCATTGTATGGTGTCCCTTAATTTATTACTTTGCATCATTTAATGTTATTTTCTTTATGACCCAACTGAATCTGATGTCTTTTCTTTTTATCTGGCATCATTTGGTATCTAATTATCTATTGTCATGCATCAGGTACTGAGCTCCAATTTATATCTAATATCTTGCAAGGTTCTTTTATTTTAACCCAACACCATTGTACGTCTTTTTCCTTATTTTCTGGCAACCTATGGTGTCGTTTACTTTATTACATGGCATAATTTAATGTCATTTTCTTTAAGGTCCAGCTGAGTCTGACGTTCATTCTTATTATCTGAAATCACCTAATGTCCAATTATCTACTGTCTGGCATCATGTGCTGATCTCCAATTTTTATGTAATGTCTTCTCAGATTCTTTTATTTTAACCCAACACCATTGTATGTCTTTTTATTAATTTTCTGGCAACCTATGGTGTCCTTTATTTTATTCCCTGGCATCATTTAATGTCATTTTCTTTAAGGCCCAGCTGAGTCTGATGCTTTTTCTTATTATCTGACGTCATCTAATGTCAAATTATCTATTGTCTAGAATCGTATAATGATCTTTTCTTTATTATCTAATATCTTGTGATGTCCTTTTATTTTTAACTAGCTTCCTCTTATGTCCTCCTCTTTATGATCTGGCACACTGTGGTGTCTTTTATTTTGTTACTTGGCATCCAGTAACGGTATTATATTTATTTCCAATCATTATGATGTCTTTTTATTAACCTGGCATTATCTGTTATTCAATTGTTGGTTGTCTAGAATCAGGCAATGACCTTTTATTAATCATATAAAATAATGACTTGTCCTTTCATTTCTTAACATACATCCTGTTCTGTCCTTGCATTTAATGTCTGGCAACCTGTTATGTCCTTTAATTTATTATCTGGCATCATTTAATGTCATTTTCTTTAAGGCCCAGCTGAATCTGATGTATTTTCTTATTCTCAGACATCATCTAATATCCAATTATCTACTCTTATCATCATGTGATGATTTTTTCTTTATTATCTAATACCCTGTGAAGTCCTTTAAATTATTACCTGCCATCCTGAAATGTCATTTTCTTTATGGCGTAACTGAGTCTTATGGTTTTCTTATTATCAGGCATTAACTGATGTCCAATTATCTATTTTCCAGCATAACGTACTGATCTCCAAATTATTATCTCATATTGTAGAGTGTTCTTTTATTTTAATCCAGCACGATTGGATATTTCTTATTTTCTGGTTTCCTATGGTGTCCTCTAATTTATTACTTTGCATCACTTCATATCATTTTCTTTAGGGCCCAGCTCAATCTGATGTCTTCTTTTTTTATCTGGCATCATTTGATATCCAATTATCTATTTTCTGGCATCATGCACTGTTCCCCAATTTTTATCTAATATCTTGTGTGGTTCTTTAATTTAAACCCAGCACCAGTGTTTGTCTTTTTACTTATTTTCTGGCAACCTATGGTGTCCTTTATTTTATTTCTTGGCATCATTTAATGTCATTTGCTTTAAGGCCCAGCGAGTCAGATGCCTATTCTTACTATCTGATGTCATCTAATGTCCAATTATCTACTCTTACCATCATTTGATGATTTTTTCTTAATTATCTTATAACCTGTGAAGTCCTTTAATTTTTTTACCTGCCGTCATGTAATGTCATTCTCTTTATGGCGTAGCAGAGTATGATGGCTTTTGTTATTATCTGGCATCAAGTGATGTCCAATTATCTATTGTCTCGCATCATGTAGTGAGATCCAATTTATTATCTAATGTCCTGTGAGGTTCTTTTATTTTAACCCAAGTCCATTATATATCTTTTTACTTATTTTCTGGCATCCTATGGGTGTCCTTTAACGTATCACTTTGCATCATTTGATGTCATTTTGTTTGAGGCCCAGCCAGCATCAGATGATGTCCTATTATCTCTGTCTAGAATCATGTGCTGATCTCCAATTTTTATCAAATATTTTGAGAGGTTCTTTCCTTTTAACCCAGCACCATTGCATGTCCTTTTACTTATTGTCTGGCATCCTACTGTGTCCCACAATTTATAACCTGGAATCATTTCATGTCATTTTATTTATGTCCCAGCTAAATCTGATGTCTTCCCTTTTTATCTGGCATCATTTGATATCCAATTATTTACTGTATGGCATCATGTACTGATCTCCAACTTTTATCTAATATCTTGTGAGATTCTTTTATTTTAACCCAGGACCAATGTATGTCTTTTTACTTATTTTCTGGCAACCTCTGGTGTCCTTTATTTTATTGCCTGGCATCGTTAACTGTCATTTTCTTTAAGGCCCAGCTGAGTCTGATGTATTTTGTTGTTATCTGACATCATTTAATGTCCAATTATTTATTTTCTAGCATCATTTACCTATCTCCAAATTATTATCTCAAATTGTAGTGTGTTCTTTGATGTTAATAAAGCACGATTGTATGTTTCTTTACTTATTTTCTGGTATCCTATGGTGTCCTTTATTACATTGCATCGTTAATATCATTTTCTTTAGGGCCCAGCTCAACCTGATGTCTTCTCGATTTATCTGGTATCATTTGATATCCAATTATCTATTGTCTGGCATCATGTAGTGATCTCCAATTTTTATCTAATAACTTTTCAGGTTCTTTTACTTTAACCCAGCACAAATATATGTTTTTTTAATTTTTTTCAGGCAACCTCTGGTGTCCTTTATTTTATGACCTGGCATCATTTACTGTCACATTCTTTATGGCCCGGCTGAGTCTGATGTCATTTCTTATTGTCTGACATTATCTAATGTCCAATTATCTATTGTCTAGCATCATGTCCTGATCTCCAATTTATTATCTAATATCGTAGCGGGTTATTTCGTTGTAACCCAGCACCATTATATGTTTCTTTACTTATTTTCTGGCATCAAATGGTGTCCTTTAATTTATTTCTTTGTATCATTCAATGTCATTTGCCTCATGGCCCAGCTCAATCTGATTTTTCCTCTTTCATCTGAAATCATTTGATATCCATTTATCTACTGTCTGGAATCATGTACTGATCACAAATTTTTATCTAATATCTTGGAGATTCTTTAATTTTAACCCAGCAAGATTGTATGTCTTTTTACGTATTTTCTGGCAACTTATGGTGTCCTGTATTTTATTACCTGGCATCATTTAATGTCATTTTCTTTAAGGCCCAGCTGAGTCTGATGTCTTTTCTTATTATCTGTCATCATCTAATATATAATTATCTGTTGTCTAGCATCGTGTGATGACCTTTTCCTTATTATCTAACATCCTCTGATGTCCTTTAATATATTACCTGCCATCATGTTATCTCATTTTCTTTATGGCCTAGCTGGGTCTAATGTCTTTTCTAATTATCGGGGATCAACTAATGTCCAATTATCTATTGTCTAGCATGATGTACTGATCTCCAATATTTATCTAATATCTTGTGAGGTTGTTTCTTTTTAACCCAGCATCATGGTATGTCATTCTACTTATTGTCTGGCATCCTATTATGTCCTACAATTAATAACCTGGCATCATTTCATGTCATTTTCTTCATGCCCCAGCTAAAGCTGATGTCTTCTCTTTTTATCTGGAAGCATTTGATATCCAATTATCTATTGTCTAGCATCATGTACTGATCTCCAATTTTTATCTAATATCTTGTGAGGTTCTTTTATTTTAATCCAGCACCAATATATGTCTTTTCACTTATTTTCCGGCAACCTCTGGTGTCCTTTATTTTATTACCTGGCATCATTTACTGTCACTTTCTTTAAGGACCAGCGGCGTCTGATGTCTTTTCTTATTATCTGACTTCACATAGTGTCCAATTACCTATTGTCTAGCGTCATGTACTGATACTGGCATCCTATGGTGTCTTGTAATTTATTATTTTGCATCATTTAATGTCATTTTCTTTATGGCGCAGCTCAATCTGATGTCTTCTCTTTTTATCTGGCATCATTTGATATCCAATTATCTACTGTCTGGCATCAGGTGTCCTTTATTTTATTAACTGGCCTCATTGAACGTCATTTTCTTTAAGACTAAGCTGTGTCTGATGTGTTTTCTTATTATCTGATATCATCTAATGTCCAATTTTCTATTGTCTAGCATCATGTGATGATCTTTTTTATTATCTGCGAACCTGTGTTGTCCTTTAATTTATTACCTGCCACCATTTATTGTCATTGTCTTTATGTCCTAGCTGAGTCTGATGTCCTGTCTTATTAACTGGAATAAACTGTTGTCCAATTATCTAGTGTTTATCGTCATGTACTGATCTCCAATTTTTATCTAAAATCTTGTTAGTTTCTTTTATTTTAACCCAGCATCATAGTATGTCCTTTCCCTTATTGTCTTTCATTCTTTTATGTCCTACAATTTATAACCTGGCATCATTTAATGTTATCTTCTTTATGGTCTACCTCAATCTGATGTCTTCTCTTTTTATGGGGCATCATTTGATATCCAGTTATCTATTGTCTGGCATTATGTACTGATCTCCAATTTTTATCTAATATCTTCTGAGGTTCTTTTACTTTAATCCAGCACCAATATATGTCTTTTTACTTACTTTCTGGCAACCTCTGGTGTCCTTTATTTTTTTAACTGGCATCATTTACTGTCACTTTCTTTAAGGCCCAGCTGAGTCTGATGTCATTTATAATTATCTGCCATTATCTAATGTCCAATTATCTATCGAGTAGCATCATGTCCTGGTCTGCAATTTATTATCTAATATCGTGAGGGTTCTTTTATTTTGACCCAGAACTATTGTATGTTCTTTACACATTTTCTGGCATTCTATGGTGTCCTTTAATTTATTACTTTGCATCTTTTAATGTCATTTTTTTATGGCGCAGCTCAATCTGATGTCTTCGCTTTTTATCTGGCACCATTTGATATCCAATTATCTATTTTCTGGCATCATGTACTGATCTCCAATTTATATCTAATATCTTGTGAGGTTCTTTAATTTTAACCCTGCACCATTGTATGTCTTTTTACTTATTTTCTTGCCACCTCTGGTGTTCTTTATTTTATTACCTGGCATCATTTAATGTCATTTTCTTTAAGGCCCAGCTGAATCTGATGTCATTTCTTATTATGTGACATCAACTAATGTCCAATGATCTATTGTCTAGCATCATGTACTGAACTTCAATTTAGTATCTAATGTACTAGAGGGTTCTTTTATTATAACCCAGCACCATTGTATGTTTCTTTACCTATTTTTTGTCATGGTATGGTGTCCCTTAATTTATTACTTTGCATCATTAATGATATTTTCTTTATGGCCCAGTTCAATCTGAGGTCTTCTCTTTTTATCTGGAATCATTTGACATCCAATTATCTATTGCCTGGCATAATGTACTGCTCTCCAATTTTTATCTAATATCTTGGAGATTCTTTAATTTTAACACAGCACCATTGTATGTCTTTTTACTTATTTTCTGGCCACCTATGGTGACCTTTATTTTATTACCTGGCATCATTTAATGTCATTTTCTTTAAGGCCCAACTCAGAGTGATGTCTTCTCTTATTATCTGACATCATCTAATATCCAATTATCTATTGTCTAGCGTAATGAGATGATATTTTCTTTATTACCTAATAACCTGTGATGTTCTTCAGTTTATTACCTGCCATCATGTAATGTCATTTTCTTTATGGTTTAGCTGAGTCTGATGTCTTTCCTTATTACCTGGCATCAACTGATGTCCAATTATCTATTGTCTAGCATTTTGTACTGATCTCAAATTTTTATCTAATATCTTGTGAGGTTCTTTTATTGTAACCTAGAATCATGGTATGTCCTTTTAGTTAATGTCTGGCATCCCATTGTGTCCTACAATTCATAACCTCGAATCAATTAATGTTATTTTCTTTATGGCCCACCTCAATCTGATGTCTTCTCCTTTTACCTGGCATCATTTGGTATCCAATTATCTATTGTCTGGCATCATGTACTGTTCCCTAATTTTTATCTAATATCTTGTGAGGTTCTTGTCCTTTAACCCAGCACCAATATATGTCTTTTTACTTATTTTCTGGCAACCTCAGGTGACCTTTATTTTATTACCTTGCATCGTTAACTGTCATTTTCTTAAAGCCCAGCTGATTCTGATGTCTTTTCCTATTATCTGACATCAACTAATGTCCAATGTTCTATTGTCTAGCGTCATGTACTGATATCCAATTTATTATCTAATGTCCTAGGGGATTCTTTTATTTTAACGCAGCACCATTGAATGATTCTTTCCTTATTCTCTATCATCCTATGGTGTCCCTTAATTTATTACTTTGCATTATTTAATGTTATTTTCTTTATGGCCCAGCTCAGTCTCATGTCTTCTCTTTTTATCTGGAATCATTTGGTATCCAATTATCTATTGTCTTGCATCATGTACTGATTTCCAATTTTTATGTAATGTCTTGTGAGGTTCTTTTATTTTAACCCAACACCATTGTATGTCTTTTTACTTATTTTCTGACAAGGTATATTGTTCTTTGTTTTATTACCTGGCATCATGTAATGTCATTTTCTTTAAGGCCCAGCTGAATCTTATGTCCATTCTTATTACCTGACATCATCTAATGTCCAATTATCTACTGTCTGGCATCATGTATTGATCTGCAATTTTAATGTAATATCTTTTGATGTTCTTTTATTTTAACCCAACACCATTCTATGTCTTTTTACTTACTTTCTAGCAACCTATGGTGTCCTTTATTTTCTTACGTGGCATCACTTAATGTGATTTTCTTTAAGGCCCATCTGAATCTGATATCTTTTCTTAGTATCTGACATCATCTATTTTCCAATTACCTATTGTCTAGCATTGTATGATGATCTTTTCTTTATTATCTAATATTTTGTGATTTCCTTTAATTTTTAACAAGCTTCCTCTTATGTCCTTGTGTTTATGATCTGGCACCTTGTGGTGTCTTTCTCTTATTTCTTGGCACCCAGTAATGTCATTATATTTATTACCAATCAGTATGATGTCTTTTTTTTTTACCTGGCATTATGTGTTATCCAATTTTTTGTTGTCTAGATTTATGCGATTATCTTTTATTAATCATATAACATAATGGAGTGTCCTTTCATTTCTTAACTTACATCCTGTTTTGTCCTTGCATTTAATGGCTGGCCATCTGTGATGTGCTTTAATTTATTATCTGCCATTATGTAATGTCATTTTCTTTATGGCCTATCTGAGTCTGATTTCTTTTCTTATTATCTGACATCATCTAATGTCCAATTATCTACTCTTGTAATCATGTGATGATATTTTCTTTATTATCAATATTCTTTGAAGTCCTTTAATTTATTACCTGATGTCATGTACAGTCATTTTCTTTATGGCCTAGCTGAGTCTGATGGCTTTCCTTATTATCTGGCATCAACTGATATCCAATTATCTATTGTCTACCATCATGTACAGATCTCCAAATTGTTATCGAATATTGTAGAAGGTTCTTTCATTCTAATCCAGCACCGTTGTATGTTTCTTTACTTATTTTCTGGCATCCTATGGTGTCCTTCCATTTATTTCTTTGCATCATTTAATATCATTTTCTTTATGGCCCAGCTCATTCCGATGTCTTCTCTTTTTATCTGACGTCATTTGATATCCAATTGTCTATTGTCTAGCATCAGATACTGATCTCCAATTTATATCTAATATATTGTGAGATTCTTTTATTTTAACCCAACACCTTTGCATGTCCTTTTACTTATTTTCTGGAAACCTATGGTGTCCTTTATTTTATTACCTGGTATCATTTAATGTCATTTTCTTTAAGGCCCAGCTGAGCCTGATGTCAAACTTTATTATCTGACATGATCTAATGTCCAGTTATCTATTGTCTAGTATCATGTTATAATCTTTCCATTATTGTCTAATAACCTGTGATGTCCTTTAATTTATTACCTGCCATCATGTAATGTCATTTTCTTTATGTCCTAGCTGTGTCTGATGCCTTTACTTTTTATCTGGCCTCATTTGATTTCCAGTTATCTATTGTCTAGTATCTTGTGATGATATTCAATTTATTATCGAATATTCTGTTAGATGCTTTTATTTTAACCCAGCACTAGTGTATGCTTTTTTACTTAATTTCTGGCATCCTGTGGTGTTCTGCATTTTATTGCATGTCACCGTTTTATGTCATTTTATTTAAGGCCCATTAGAGTCTCATGTTTTTTTCTTATTACCTGACATCATCTAATGTCCAATAATTTAGCAGGTAGCATAATGTGATGACATTTTCTTTGTTATATAACAACCTGTGTTGTCCTTTTATTTATTACCTGCCATCATGTAACGCCACTTTCTTTAAGGCTCAGCTGAGTCTGATATCTTTTCGTATTCCATGACATCATATAATGTCCAATTATCTATTGTCTAGCATCATGTACTGACCTCCAATTTCTATCTAATATCTTGGAGATACTTTAATTTTAACACAGCACCATTGTATGTCTTTTTACTGATTTTCTAGCCACCTATGGTGTCCTTTATTTTATTGCCTGGCATCATTTAATGTCATTTTTTTAAGGCCCAACTCAGAGTGATGTCTTCTCTTATTATCTGACATCATCTAATATCCAATTATCTATTGTCTAGCATCATGGGATGATATTTTCTTTATTATCTAATAACCTGTGATGTTCTTTAGTTTATTACCTGCCATCACGTAATGTCACTTTCTGTATGGTATAGCTGAGTCTGATGTCTTTCCTTATTATCTGGCATCAACTGATGTCCAATTATCTATTGTCTAGCATCGTGGACTGAGATGAAATTTATTACCTAATGTCCTGTGAGGTTCTTTTATTTTAACCCATCACCATTATATATCTTTTTACTTATTTTCTGGCATCCTATTGGTGTTCTTTAATGTATTACTTTGCATCATTTAATGTCATTTTTTTAAGACCCAGCTGAGTGTGATATCTTTCCTTTTTATCTGACATCATCTAATGTCCAATTATCAGCTGTCTAGAATCATGAGATGATCTTTTCTTTATTTTCTAATACCCTGTACTGTCCTTTAATTTATTACCTGCCATCACGTAATGTTATTTTCTTTATGGCCTAGTTGAGTCTGATGACGTTACATATTACTGGCATTAACTGATGTCCTCTTATCTCTTGTCTAGCATCATGTACTGATCTCCAATTTTTATCCAATATTTTGAGAGGTTCTTTCCTTTTAACCCAGAATCATGGTATGTCCTTTTACTTATTGTCTGGCATCCTATTGTGTCCTAAAATTTATAACTTCGCATCAATTAATATTACTTTCTTTATGGCCCACCTCAGTCTGATGTCTTCTCTTTTCACTTGGCCTCATTTTATATTCAATTATCTGTTTTCTGGCATCATGTAGTGTTCCCCAATTTTGATCTGACATCTTGTGAGGTTCTTTAATTTTAACCCAGCACCAATGTATGTCTTTCTATGTATTTTTTGGCAACCTCTGGTGTCCTTTATTTTACTACCTGGCATCATTTCCTGTCATTTTCTTTAAGGCCCAGCTGAGTGTGATGTATTTTCTTATTATCTGACATCATCTAATGTCCAATTATCTACTGTCTAGCATCATGTCCTGATCTCCAATTTATTATCTAATATCGTAGAGGGTTCTTTTATTTTTAACCCATCACCATTGTATGTTCATTTTCTTGATTTTTGGCGTTCTATGGTGTCCTTTAATTTATTGCTGTGCTTCATTTAATGTCATTTCCTATTATCTATTGTCTGGCATCATGTACTGATCTCCAATTTTTATCTAATACCTTGTGAGGTTCTTTTCCTTTCACCCAGCACCAATATATGTCTTTTACTTATTCTCTGGCAACCTCTGGTGTCATTTATTTTATTACCTGGCATCATTTTCTTTCGTTTTCTTTAAGGCCCAGCTGAGTCTGAGGTCATTTCTTATTATCTTACATTATCTAATGTCCAATTATCTATTGTCTAGCATCATGTCCTGATCTCCAATTTATTATCTAATATCGTAGAGGGTTCTTTTATTTTAACCCAGAACCATTGAATGTTCATTTACTTAAATTTTGGCATTCTATGGTGTCCTTTAATTTATTACTGTGCTTCATTTAATGTCATTTCCTTTATGGCCCAGCTCAGTCTGATGTCTTCTCTTTTTATCTAGCATCATTTGATATCCATTTATCCACTGTTTGCCATCATGTACTGATCTCCAATTTTTATCTACTATCTTGGAGATTCTTTAATTTTAAGCCAGCACCATTTTATGTCTTTTTACTTATTCTCTGGCAACCTATGGAAACATTTACTGTCACTTTCTTTAAAGCCTAGCTGAGTCTGATGTCATTTCTTATTATCTGTCATTATCTTATGTCAAATTATCTACAGTCTAGCATCATGAGATGATATTTTCTTTATTATCTAGTAACCTGTGTTGTCCTTGAATTTATTACCTGCCATGATGTAATGTTATTTTCTTAATGGTATAGCTGAGTCTGATGTATTTCCTTAATTTGTGGCATCAACTGATGTCCAATTATCTATTGTCTAGCATCTTCTACTAATCTCAAATTTTTATCTAATATCTTGCGAACTTCTTTTATTGTAACTCAACATCATGGTGTGTCCTTTTACTTATCGTCTGGCATCCTACTGTGTCCTGCAATTTATAACCTCGCATCAATTAATATTATTTTCTTTATGGCCAAACTCAATCTGATGTCTTCTCTTTTTACATGGCATCAATTGATATTCATTTATCTATTGTCTGGCATCATGTAGTGTTCCCCAATTTTGATTTAACATTTTGTGAGGTTCTTTAATTTTAATCCAGCACCAATGTATGTCTTTTTACTTATTTTCTGGCAACCTCTGGTGTCCTTTATTTTATTACCTGGCATCGTTAACTGCCATTTTCTTTAAGGCCCAGTTGACGCTGATGTCTTTTCCTATAATCTGACATCAACTAATTTCCAATTATCTATTGTCTAGAATCATGTCCTGATCTCCAATTTATTATCTAATATCATAGAGGGTTCTTTTAATTTAATCCAGCACCATTGTATGTTTTTTACTTATTTTCTGGCGTACCATAGTGTCCTTTAATTTATTACTTTGCATCATTTAATGTCATTTTATTTAAGTCCCAGCTAAAGCTGATGTCTTCTCTTTTTATCTGGAATCATTTGATATCCAGTTATCTATTGTATGGCATCATGTACCGATCTCCAATTTCTATCTAATATCTTGTGAGGTTCTTTTATTTTAACCCAGCACCAATGTATGTCTTTTTACTTATTTTCAAGCAACCTCTGGTGTTCTTTAATTTATTACCTGACATCATTTCTTGTCTTTTTCTTTAAGGCCCAGCTGAGTGTGATGTATTTTCTTATTATGTGACATCAACTAATGTCCAATTATCTATTGTCTAGCAACATGTACTGATCGCCAATTTATTATC
>JAQQSK010005624.1:0-14824 GCA_028658325.1 Potorous gilbertii
GAAATAAGAAATACAGGTAATGGGGAATAGAAAGTTATCTGCCCCTACAGGACAAAAGAGAAGGTGGGGTAAGGGAAGGGAGGGATGGAAGAAGAGAGGGCAGATTGGTGATATGGGTAATTAGAATGTCCAGTGTATTGGGGAGGAGGGAGGGGACAAATGGGGAGAAAATTTTGGAACCCAAAATCTTGTGAAAATGAATGTAAAAAGTTAAATAAATTTATTTAAAAAATAAAAAAAACAAAACAAAAAAAAACAAGAGAACTACAGAATACAAAGGATATGTAAAATAGATGCCTTGTAGGTTAACAGTCTTTAAAGACAATAAGACTGGTCAAATCACTAGGACAGGAGAGGAACAAAATGTTGCATAGACCTGCAGTTTCTATCTATATATACCCTGACCCTCAGATCAATAAAAGAAGTTGGTCTATCTTCTAAAAAAAAAAAAGAAAAAGAAAAAGAAAATGTTTCCCTTTTCATGTTATTTCTTTTCTCTGCAACATTAGCTTTTAAAAATATAAATTATTAAAATAATAAAAACTCTGATCTCCTAGGGTATCTCATATTGCTAACCTGGAAATGAGGCTCCCCAGATGGTTATAAATGAGTAATAAATTATGTGTTTATTTTCCTCTTTTCACAGATTCTATATATCTAACATTCAGAAAATATTTAGAATTATCTTTATCTGGAAAAAATAGCCTAGACATACAAACAACCAATAAGAAAATTTAAAGATTAGAAAAAATATTTAGCAATAAACTAGCAGAGAGTGAAGTTGATACAAGATTGTTCCTGCATATTTTTTCTGGGTAGGCATAGTCTAGTAATTTTGTTCTGTAGTCTCTTAAAAAACACAAGCAAAAACCCAAATGCAAAAGACAAAAAAAGGTAAAGCTTCTACAAGGTTTAGAGCAAATTTCCTACCATAATTCATTAGTTCCTCTTCATTTCTGGGACAATAGTCATCAGTCTCTGACCCTTTTCAAGTTCCCCCTTATTCTCCCTTTTATAGTTCACTAAGTGATTTATAATTGTTACTGAAACAGAAATTCCCATTTTTCAGTTCTCAACTTGTAATAACTCTTTTCCTAGGAAAAGACTAAAATTTCCAGTATCTTCATTGAATTATTTTCTTTTGAAAACAGGGAAAATTACAGTATGAGATTCATTTGAATGACTGTTCCAGTCAAAAGTGATTTTCACACAAAGAATGACTGAGAAACACTTGTCAAGTGTAAGCAGGTTGCCACCAATAACGAATTAGGAACTGTGATGTAAAAGATACAATTAAGAAATTGTGTGACAAAAAATATTCAATTATGTGACATGAACAGACAGTATGACATCCACAGTGCTTTACTTGCACTTCTGCAATAGCAGGAAAGAAGCAAGAAAGATCTATTAGGTTGACCCAAGATGGTGGAATTTGGGGAAAACACAGACAAGAATCACATACCATACACAGGCCCAAATGGATTGTGAGCTGCATCAATGGGGGAAAAAAACTCCCAAATCAGTAAGTCCTTATCGATTTGAATATTTGAACTTAGAGATTGAAATGTCATTCTCAGACATCATATTCATACCCAGATGTTTATTTCACAAAATCATTTTATTTCTTTACCCCTTGCCTTAAATCAGAAAAGATAAAGAAACCACACTCTAGCTCTCTTGGACTTCATTTTCCTGCCCAAAATAATAAACTTTGGCACTACATTATTTTACATTGCTTTAGGCAGTATCTTTTAGGTGCACATAGATGCTTGGAAGTGGTTAGATGTTATCTGTACTGATAAATCCTAGATGATGTTTCGCCATTATTAAATTCAGGAGTCAGAAAGGCAACACATCATGATTTTTCTATTATCATATAAAAAATAACTTAATTGGACCCCATTAACAAAGAATCATGAGTCATCAATACTCTCTGATTCTATATATTCACCATTATGATTCTATGTACTACCAGGTGATGGTTCATGTTTCTAACTTAGAGTTTCCTATAATTAGCTTTAGAGTTAAGATGATTTGTTTTCATACTTTATCTAAATTAAGATTCTATTTGCTGTTACTCACTGTTCTTGGTAACTTTCTCAATAGTCCCTTGCAATTCTGTTTTTATTTTAAAAGAAGCATTCTTTTGTGTATTCATTTATTCTATTTAGATGAAAATACATATTGGAAATATTTTAGTCAGGTGACATCTGGGAACTTAAAACTCACATATACAGTGTTGATTTTTATTTTATTTTATTGCTGAATCTATATAGTTATATAGGAAAAAATGTGGGAAACTTCCTTTACCAGTATAGGTCAGCAACTACTCTTCAGCCTACAGTCTTAAAGAATTGATTGGAAGAATGAGGAATTAAGTGACTTAGTTGTAGAGTCACTCTGTGTCCCAGGTGTAACTTAAACCAAGTTGTTCTTATTTGAGGAATTTCTTTTTCCACTATGATTCTTAAGAAAAAAGAACTTAGAATTATGTAAACAGCTAAAAATGCAGAGAATCCCTTTTATCTCTGTGGCAGCAAAAATATAACATAGATTTTTATTATTATTTTATTGTCTTTTTTAGTATCTTATCTTTATTGCCAGCACCCTAAAAGACATATAAATGTTAAAATCCTACTAGGAAATAAATTCAAATAAGCCAGCTATCTACAGTGAAGTTTACAGTTTACAGCACTGACTTCAGCTAAAAAGGAGAATATTTTGAAAGCTTCTAAAGAATCAAGCAACGTTGATAAGGAAAGTGAATAAGCCTATTTTATTAGGGATAAAAATAACTTGGGGGAAGATTATTTAAGTTTTTGATTTAAAAATTTTGCAAAAATATCACCCATGTTACATAATATAGGACATTAGATAGTTGTATTTTCTATACTTTCATGAGAAAAGCAAATGTCAAGACATGAAGTATTATATTACATTAACTACAATTAACTATACATTAATTATAATAAATGTATGAAGTCATTAAGGAAAGGTTAATCACTTATGTTTTTAACATAGATGTGTAAAAATATGTATGCAAAGCACTACATAATTCTTAAAACTGAAATGTCAGTTATCATCAGCATCATTTTTATTTTAGTGCAATTTGAAGAAATAAAATAATTGTATACCAAAATGATTTGTCATTCAAAGGATAACCTTTTAACAGATTGGCAGCATAGAATAGTGAAAAGAAGTCTGAGCTTATAATGAGAATATTGAAATTCTAATAAGGTAGGCAAATGGTGGTGTAGATCAAGTGCTGGGACTGGAGTCAAGATAATCCAAGATCAAATCTGACCTCATATACTTACTAGCCATGTAACTAGGGAAATCTGACTCTCACTAGAAACTGTCATCCTGAAAATGGGGATAAGACTAGCTCCTACATCTCAGGGTTGTTGGGAGGATCAAATGTAATACTGCTTGTAACAAAGCACGAGGCATAGCATTTTGCATATTGTAAGTGCTGTGCAAAGGTATTTTTTCATTCCTCCCTTTCCTTGCTCTAGTATTTCCTCAGGCAAGTCTTTTAACACATTGCATCTAAATTCTTCATCTATATTATAGGAATATTTTTCTACTTCATAGACTTATGCAAAATCAAATGATACAATTGACATGGAATTTCCAAAATAAAATACTTCAAAATGATTTGTGTAGATACTCCCTCTACTAAACATGATCACAACTGTGGCATAACAAAGTACATTGCAGTTATGGATTTCTGTGGAAAATTAAAAACTAATTGGTTATCAAAGTTTTTTTTGGTGACGAACCTGTGCACGCAGCCTAATGCTAAGAAAGGAAGTGCAATGAAGCAATCACTGAAGTTTAGGACTTGAAGAATATCTATTCCCACTACATTTTATACATGAGGAAAGGAAAGTTTAGGGAGAAATAGGGTACAAGGATAATACTAATGTTTTCACTCCACTGGAATAGGCTTAAACATTCCAAAGTCACTTTCATACTTCCATGAGGAATGAGTAGAATTTTAAATTGCTTTAATACTTAAAACTCCGAAGTGTTATCATTATATCATTGTGACGATTCAGATTACAATATGACTGGCAAATACATAAATACATGCTTATATACATACATATATATATCTTCCAATGGCCAGAGTCCTGTCATATAAATCTGAACTTTGATAATCTCTGAATATATGAAGTCCATTACCAGATATACATCCAATACCCTTCTATCCAGGCAAAACCTTTCAGAATTTGTATTTTAAAGTTATAATCTTCAAGAATCTAGTGTCACTTCCATTCCTTCATAGGACTTTCATGGAGGTGATAAAAATTGCAAAATATGAACATAAGGTGTTATAATTATTATTTAGAAGATCACAAATGTTTGCCAAAATCTACACCTGCAACGCAGTACTCTCCATTTGAGCCTTATCTCTAAAACAAAAATAAATAGGACTTTGGTTTTCTAAACTAGAATTATCTGTCCCTCTGATTTGCTTTTGGCATAATTTTTTTTTCTGGTATCTAAGTTGCTAGTCAATATTACAGCCACTCTATTAATATATCCCATGCTTTTCCATCACTCTTTATAGAAAATATTTTTATATTAACATGTCTTATGCTCCTAACTACTTTTTTCCATAAAAATCATATTCTTTGTTCATGTTCTTCATATTTCACTGTTTCAGCTCAAACTATATAAAATGCAAGCTCTTTGGGGCCAGATATTGTTTAAATCTTGTCATCACTGTGTTCTCCAGAATTAGTCTTGTTCCTGACACATCGGAGGTTCTTAGTTCTGGTTTATTGATAGGATTGCCTCCATAATTCTTTCCCTAAATTTTGACAGATGGTAAATATATTTTTCTCCATAGAACAGTCACAGAATTTTACTTTTAGTGTTTTTAGACAAATTACTATTAAGTCACTTGAATTATAGGAATTTATTTAAATATTTTCACTGCCATATTGTAAATTGTTTAAATGAAGTGATTATTTTTTCAACTTCCTATATTCTTTTTGAAGATTTATTTTTTTAATACTTGTTTTTAAAAGCTTGAGTTCCAAACTTTCTCCCTTCCTCCTTCCCATCTCCCCTGCCATTGAGAAGGCATGCATTTCATTGTAGGTTACACATTTTATAATCATGCAAAATATATTGACAACACATGCTGTGAAAGAAAACAGAAAAACTTCAAGAAAAATGATAGTAAAACAAAGTATGCTTCAATCTATATTCAGACATCATCAGTTCTTTTTCTGGGAATGGCTAGCCTTTTTCATTAAAAACCTGTCAGAGTTGTCTTGGATCATTGTGTTTTTGAGAATAGCTAAGTCATTCACAGCTGATCATTTTATAATATTGCTGTTACTTCATATACAGTACATTTCACTTTGCATCAGTCCATGTAAGTCTTTCCAGGTTTTCCTGAGATCATCCTGTTCATCTTTTCTTACAGTACAATAGTATCCCATCATAATCATAAACCAGAACTTGTTCAGTCAATCCCCAACTGATGGGCATTCATTTAATTTTTAATTCTTTATCCTCAGAAAAGAGTGGCTATGAATATGTTTTGCACACATAGGTTCTTTTCCCTTTCTTCTCTTTATCTCTTTTGAGATACAGAAGAAATAGTGGCATAGCTACTTCAAAGTATATGGTTGGTTTTATAGCTCTTTAGGCATAGTTCCAAATTGGTCTACAAAATGGTTCGATCAGTTCACAACTCCACCAACAATTCATTAATATCTCATTTTGACCACATTCCTTCCAACATTTATCATTTATCTTTTCTGTCCTATTAACCAATCTGATAGGTATTAGGTAGTACCTCAAATTTTGTTTTAATTTGCATTTCTCCAATCAATAAATTTTAAATTTAAATCAATAAAAGTTAGAAATTTTTTTAAAAATCGGACTATAGTTAGCTTTAATTACTTCATCTGAAAACATTATATTTTTGATCATTTATCAATTGGAAATGGTTCTTAATTTGATAAATTTTAATCAATTTTCTCCATGTTTGAGAAATGCAGACTTTGTCAGGAAAAAAAAATTTTGCATTAATGCTAACTGTATTTCCCTCCATCCTATTACCTAACCCAACCTTGTTTAATCTATTCTCTCTCTCCTTTCATTCTGTACCTCCTCAAAAGTGACTGCATCTGACTACACCCTTTTCCAATCTATCCTGCCTTCTATCACTCCCACCTTCTTTTATTCTCTTCCCCCCCCCCTTTCCTATAGGGGGAGATAGATTTCTATATCCAATTGAACATGTATATTACTTCCTTTTTGAGCCAATTCTGATGACAGTAAGGTTCACTCATTCCCTCTCACTTCCCTCCTCTTGTCATTCATTGTAAAATCATTTTCTTGCCTATATTCAGTGAGATAATTTTCCCAATTTTCCCCTTTCCTTTGTCTTTCTTCTAATATATTACTTTCACCCCCTTTTTCAAAGATAGTTTCCATTTATATTCAACTCACATCTATGCCCTCTGTCCATACATATTCCTTCTAGCTACTCTAATAATGAGAAAAGTTTTATGAGTTGCAAACATCATCTTCCCATGTAGGAATGTAAACAGTTTAACCTCATTGAGTCCCTTATGATTTCTATTTCCTATTTAAATTTGTGCTTCTAATAAACATTGTATTTGAAAGTCATGTTTTATATTCATCTCTGGTGTTTTTATCAAGAATTCTTGAAAGCCCTCTATCTAATTAAATATCCATCTCCCCAACTCCCATTGATTATACTTAGTTTTGATTCTTTGGTTGTAATTCTAGATCCTTTGCTGTCTGGAATATCATATCCCAATCTCTCTGATCCTTTAATGTAGAAGATGTTAAATCTCCTGTTATCCCAGCTTCATCATACTTGACTTGTTTCATTCTGGCTGCTTGCAATATTTTCTCCTTGGTCTAGGAATGCTGGAATTTGGCTAAATATTCCTGGAAGTTGTCATTGTGGGATCTCTTTCTGGAGATGGTGGGTAGATTATTGCAAGTCCTATGTTACTCTCTGTTTCTAGGTTTTTCCTGAATATTTTCTTTAAAGATATTATATAGTCTTTTTTATTGATCATGGCTTTCATGTAGTCCACTAACATCTTTTTTAAAATTCTCCCTCCTGAATCGATGTTTTAGTTCAGTTGTTTTTCCAATGAGATATTTCAAATTGTCTTCTATTTTTTTATTCTTTTGATTTTGTTCTATTGTTTCTTGATTTCTCATGAACTCTTTATTTTCCATTTGCTCCATTCTGTTCTTAATTGGTTCATTTACTTTTAGTTTTCAACATTCACTTCCATAAGGTTTTGAGCTCCAAATTTTCTTCCCATCTCTCTGTTTATCCCCACTGCAAGACAGCATGTAATTTCATATAGACTCTACATATACTCATATTGAACCTATTTTCACATTAGTCATGCTGTAATGAAGAATTAGAACCAATAGAAGAAACCATTAGAAAGAAGAATACAACAAAATGAGAGAGACAGAGAGAGAGAGAATAAATAATTACTTCAGTCTGCATTCAGACAAGATAGTTCTTTTTCTGGATGTGGACAGAAATTTCTATCATGAGTCCTTTGGAGCTGTTCTGGATCTTTGAAAATTTAAGACAAGTCTATCAAAAGTTGTCATCATACATTATGACTGCTACTGTACTCAAAGTTCCCTGGTTCTGCTCACTTCACTCAGAATTAGTTCATTATAGTCTTTACAGGTTTTTCTGAAGGCTGCCTATTCATCATATCTTACAGCACAACAGTGTTCCATGAATTTTATATACCACAACTTGGTCAGCCATTCCCAAACTAATGGGTATGCCATCAATTTCCAGTTCTTTGCCACCACAAAAATGCTATAAATATCTTTGTACATGTGGGTCCTTTTGCCATTTGTCTGATTTCTTTGGGATACATGCCCAGAATGGATATTACTGGGTCAAGGAGTGTACCCATTTTTATGCCCTTTAGGCATAGTTTCAAATTGATCTCCAGAATGATTGGATCAGTTCACAACTCCACTAACAATTCATTAGTGTTCCAACTTTCCCACATCTTCACCAGCATTTATCCTTTTCCTGTTTTGTCATGTTAGGTATTCTGATAGATGTGATGTGGTACCTCAGAGTTGTTTTGATGCATATTCTCCAATTGATAGAGATTTAGAGCATCTTTATGTGACTATAGATAGCTTTAACTTCTTCATCTGAAAACTGCTGTTCATAACTTTTGACTATTTACCAACTGGGGAATGACTTGTATTCTTATAAGTTTGACTCAGTTCTTTATATATTTGAGAAATAAAGCCTTTGTCAGAGGTAATGACTGCAAAAAAATCTTTCCCAGTTTTCTGCTTCCTTCCTAATCTTGGTTGCATAGGATTTGTGTGAATACTTTTCCATTTAATATAATAAAATTTATCCATTTCACATTTCATAATGTTGTCTGTCTCTTATATGGTCATAAATTCTTTCAATCTACATAAATCTGATAGGTAGACCCTCCCTTGCTCTCCCAATTTGCTTATAATATCAAACTTTTGCCTAAATTGTGTACCCATTTTGATATTATTTTGATATAGAGTGTATGATGTTGGTCTTTGCCCAGTTTCTACCATACTATTTTCCAGTTTTCCCAGAAGTTATTGTCAAATAGTGAGTTCTTCTCCCAGAATCTGGGAGTTTTAGATTTATCAAATAGTAGATTGCTATAGTCATTGACAACTGTTGATTTTGCATCTAATCTATTCCACTGATCCACTACTCTATTTCTTAACCAGTACTAAGGAGTTTTTATGATTGCTGTTTTATAATATAATTTAAGATATGGTATGAGTAGGCCATCTTCCCTAGCATTTTTAAAAATTAATTCCCTTGCTATGATGGACCTCTTTTTCTTCCAGATGAATTGTTATTATTTTTCCTAGCGCTATATAATATTTTTTGGTAGTTTGATTGGCATTGCACTGAAAAAGTAATTTATTTTAGGTAGAATATTGTTTTTATTTTATTATTTTTGCTATTATTATGACTGTATTTTAGTACATTGACCCAGGGTACCCATAAGTAACTGTTTTTTTCAATGATTGAGATGATTTTAACTGTGTGAAAAGTGTTTTTTGTAATTATGTTCACATAGCTTTGGGCTTTGGCAGGTGGATTTCCAAATGTTCTGTAATGTCTACAGCAACTTTAAATTAAGTTTCTCTTTCTAGCTCTTAGTTTTGGACTCCATTCTAATTTGTAAGAATTACTTTCTTCAGTGAGATTTTGTACCTCATTTTGCATTGTTAATTCTGCTTTTCAAGGCATTCTTCTCCTCATTGTCTTTTTTCAGACCGCTTTTACCATTTGGTCTAGTCTTTTTTTTTTAAGGTGTTATTTTCTTCAGTAATTTTTGTACCTCCTTTATCAAGTTGTTGATTCTTTTCTCATGATTATCCTGCATCACTCTCATTTCTCTTCCTAATTTTTCCTCTACCTCTCTTACTTGATTTTCAAAATCCTCCTTAAGTTCTTCCATGACTTGAGACAAATTCATTTTTTCCTTGCAGGATTTGGATGTAGGAGCTTTGACTTTGTTGTTTTCTTTTGTATATGTGTTTTGATTTTTCTTGTCACCATAATAACTTTCTATATTCAGAGTTTTTCCCATTGTTTGCCTATTTTCCCAGCCTGTTACTTGAATTTTAATTGTTTGTTAAAGTAGGTCTCTGCTTCACGGGAGGGGCGAGGGGGTGATCGTGGTGGGGGGGTGCTGTTCACTGCCCCGAGCTTTAGGAGTTTTGTACAGCTCTTTTCAGAGATCTAGGGACCCACACTTTTTCAGTTCATCCAAGGTGGTATGATCTAAAGAGGGGTGTTTACAACTCTCCTAGCCTGTGCTCTGGTCTGTAAGTGACCAAAAGCACTCTCTTCTGTCCTGGAACTATGAGAAGGATCTCCCCTCTGGCCACAGCACTGATGTGCTGGTGCTCTTCCTTGCCCTGTGACTGCCATCCAAGACTGGGGCCCAGATCTGAGTATGGGCAAAGCAACACTGTTCTGCCTTAGTGTCAGCAAAGAGATCCCTGTAATCTCCTTCTGACCAGTTTTTTGACCCATTTACTGTGAGCTATGGTTGCAGCTGCTGCTTTTGCCACTACTGAGGATGATTCAGTCACTCCCAAGTTCTACTTCTAGTTTTTTGGGCCTGGGGCTATGCTGGCATGGCCTATGCTAAACTGTACTGCACTCTTACCCAGGTGTGACAGATCTTTTGTGACAACCTTCTAAATTGCCTTAGCCTGGAAATTGATTTCACTCTGTCATTTTGTGGGTTCTACTACTCTAGATGTTTTTTGGTCTTTTTTAAAGGTTTTGGAGGGGTTTGTTGGAAAACTCAAGTGAGTCCCTGACTCTACTCTACCATCTTGACTCCACCTCTCTTTTACTTTCTGTCTGATGTCGAGTCAATGAGCATTTATTAAATACCAAAAGTATGCCAGGTACTTTGCTAATAGCTAGGGATACAAAGAAAGGCAAAAGGGAAACAGATCCTATTCTCTGGGAGCTCAGTCTAATGAAGATGACAACATCCAATATGTGTATACTAAGAGAATATACACAAAACAAGCCAGAGAAAATCTCAGAGGAAAGGCTGATTGGGAGGTTGGTGAAGGCTTCTTAGAAAAGGTGATTACTTAAGGCTTCTTATCAAAAGTGAGATATTAGTTCATCCTTAAAAGAAGCCAGGGAAGCTAGTATGCAGAGATAAGGATAAAATGAATTCAAAAAATGGAAGGTAGTCTCACTGAGTGGAGAAAATGGATTATGTTGTTCAAGGAACATCAAGAGAGATGGTGTTGTATGATGGAGTATGTGAAAAGGAGTAAGGTATAAAAAGATTGAAACAGGACTACATATGCCATTTTTTTTAGAGTTTTAAAAGCCAAAAAGAGAATTTTCTGTTTTAAGCTGGTGATAATAGGGAGCCACTGGAGTTTATTGAGTAGGAGGTGATATGATCATTCTTATAAGTTAGGAAGATCACTTTGAAATCTGAATGAAGAGTAGGCTTGAGAAGTCTGGGATTCGAGCAAGGGAACTCAACAATCAGGTTATTACAATAGTCTAAGTGTGATGCAATGAGGGCCTGCACCAGGGTGGTACAGGGGAGAGAAGGAAATGTATGTTAGAGATGTTTCAAAGGCAGAATTAATAGGAATTGACAACAGATTAGATTTGAAGATAAAAGAGAGTAAGGAGTTGAGAATGATCACTACATTGTAAGCCTGGGTGACTAGAAAGGTGGTATCACCCTTTGTAATAAGAAAGAAAGGAAAGTTTGGAGGGAAAGATAGTGAGTTCTGTTTTGAACAAATTCAGTACAAGATACATATAGTACATGAGAATTTAAACATTCAAAAGGCACTTGAATATGCAACACTGAAGGCTGAGAGAGAGGTTAGGGTTAGAAAAAATAGCTCTGACAACCATCTGCATAGAAATGATAATTTAATCCATGGGAGCTGATTAAATCAACAAATGAAATAGGATGAAGGGAAAAGAGGACCCAAAAAGCTTAAACTCACAGACCAAATGAAGAACATATGAGGTTGAGGTGGAGTGGTGAAATTGGTTAGAAGAAAATCAATGAGAACCTTGCCATAAAAAGCTAGAGAAGAAAGATTACCAAGGAGAAAAGGTTGATCAATATTGCCATTTAAAGCTACAGAGAGATCAAGAAGAATGAAGACTGAGAAATAGCCATTAGATTGTGTTAATGTGCAGAACATTCCCCTAGTAGTTTAGGTTTGATATTTGAAAATGAAACATTCCTCTTTCTCATAGTAACTGATATGGGCTGTTATGCATCCTAATTAGCATTTGTATACATAGGTTAGGAATTCAACAAAGATTTCTTTCTTCCCCAAATGCATCTAAAAACATAATTAATGTATTGACTACTTAGTCACAAAAATATTCTAGGGGATTCTACTCTAAAAAAGCCAAATATGAGTCCTGTTAATAAGATATTTATACATTTGTGATATGACATGTTGTCAATAAAGTTTCACTTATCCTAATACTTACACGACAATATTTAGTTTCTCTTTCCACCCGTAAGCAGTTGCTCATAGTAATGTTAATGGGATCTTGCTTAATTTTATAGGAGAAACAATATGGAATGGAAATCATTAAATGTGCTAACAAAAGACTGGCAAGCAGCTAATATTGAGACAAATAAGAGCAGTGGTTAACGCTGAAAGAGATCATAGCTTTATATTACCGTACATTTTAGCAATACTGAGAATGAAAGACATAAAATGACAGATGGATAAATATCCTATATCAATCTAACATCTCAATAATAAGACAATGAAATAAAACAATAGTAAAGAAAAGTGAATATTTAGCATTTTATTTCATTATGCCATTCAGATTCTGTAGGGAAAGAAAGCAGCTCTCCACACAATTATAAATTTATAAGCTGTAACAAAATGCAATTATAACAATGATTTTTAAAACATCATAGACAACACAAGTTAAAGTGCCTTAAAAGAATGCATGATGGATAACTGACTTTTAGATAATCCAAGTTCCCTTTGTTTTACTTTTACCCTGGCATTAAAGAGTTGGATTCCAATCTCATTCACTGGATAAGAAAACAGGTAGAGTCAAGTGGCTTATGGAAGGCCACATAAGGTCAGAGACAGCAAATCTTTTGGAGCATAGTATAGAGATTTCCACAGTGAAGTTGGAACAGATGTTAAGATTCTTTGGATCACCCAAATCTTGATCAAGGAGACATCAATTTCCAAATGACCTGTCTGAATAAAGGGAGAATCAACTCTTCTCAGACCTGTCTAAGCAAACACAATAAGCAGGGATGCCATTATTAGTACAAAATTCTTTCTGCTTAGATCTTGGCCTGGGTAAATATTTGCCCAAGTTTTCCCACACTGGTTGATTTCTGGATGAGAAAGTAGAAAATGGGAAAAATTTGGTCCTGACACAATAATTAATTATTAAATATGAGAGAAATACTCATTTCTCACAGGTTTTTTTAAAAATTTTTTAGTTTTCTGTTATTCATTTCTTTTCCCTGAAGGAGTAAGTTCCTCAAGAAAATTGTGTATTAGTCCTGTCTGTGACTTGAGGGAAAATGGATTTAGATAGGGGATTGGATTAATTTGACTAGGGAAATTTTTAATTCTACTCCATGGACAAGATCTATCTGTCATATCCAGTGTCTGTAGGATGTATGGGATGTACAAGTTGACTAGTAACTCTGGTATGAGGACTGCTAAGCCCTTACCAGGACTGCTCATTTGCCTTTGGTGTTTACCTGATTCACTCAACTCTCACCTGTGATTCCAAGCAGCTGTAGCATGATCAGTGGCCACACCCCAGTAGACCATCTTGCCAGATGCGCTAAATTAGATTGAGGATAACTGAGGAGTCTCAAACCTGTTGGCGAGTTAAAGTGATGTCTAACCTGAGCATGTGATGATTTTACCTTGCCTAGTGGGTGGATGAGAACAATTTATTCCAATGGATATGAAGGTGGCTGAAGCAGGAGCTATCGAGTGCTCGGTCAGACTTCAAAGATTTTAAAGTTATCCACTGCATCCCTAACCATTGACAGTCATTTTGACTTTTGTCCTGCCACTGCACTTCAATGATTCAGGAATAGAGTGAGACTTAAGACTTTGTGCAACTCAGTCTCATTTACATCCAATTCATGGCACAAGTCCTGTGATGGTGTTGGTCCTCTTAGAAAATTAAAACAAACAAACAGCTACACTTGGATAAGAAATCTCGGCATGAAAGTAAGTAGATGTTAAATACTACTTCCCCATCACAAAGAGCAATTCTGGATCTTTCTGAATAAACACCATTAATAAAGTTTAATATCCTTAGACAATTTAGCATAATTGAATAATATTAAGCATATATCTCAAGATCTAGCTTTTTGTTAACCATTGTAGTAATCACTAAGTACTATAGTAAGAGCAAACAAGTTGAATAAGAAATAGTAAATCAGTAATACAAGATTTAGCTACAATAAAATGTTTGCATCAGAGATATGTTTCAAATCAATACCATTACATTCTCTTACTAACATTAGGTGTATTGGGGAACAAATAAAAAACCTTCATCATCATAAAAACAAAGTATATGTTTACTTTTATTTTATTTTATTTATTTATTTATAAATGTTCTACAATCTCTTCCTTAAAATTAAGATTTTATCCCCCCACACTTTCCCCCCACTACCCGCCTCCCTCCCCATGACAGCATACAATTCTGTATAGGTTCGACATATACTTTCCTATTGAGCACATTTTCACTATAGTCATGCATTAAAATATATGGAAGAAATCATTTAACAGATCAAAACATAATACAATAAAACACCCCCCCACACACAAACATGATCTGCTATATTCTGCAAATGACTTCCATTTTCTTTCTCTGAGTGTGGGAGGCATTTTGCCTTAGAAAATCGTCATTGGGATTTTTTTTCCAGTAAATTCTTGTGTTATTACAAAGTTCCATGTCTACCAGAAAAAACTCTCACACACTGTGGTTGTTGCTGTGCACAAAGTTCTCCTGGTTCTGCTCCTTTCACTCAGCATCAGATCATATAAGTCGTTCCAGGCCTCCCTGAAGTCTTCTTGTTCATCATTTCTTACGGCACAATAGTACACCATTACATTCATATAACATAATTTATTAAGCCATTCCCCAATTGATGGGCATCTCCTTGATTTCCAGTTCTTGGCTACCACAAAGAGTGCTGCTATAAATATTTTTGTACATGTGGGTCCCTTTTCC
>JAQQSK010005625.1:0-14823 GCA_028658325.1 Potorous gilbertii
GAAAAATTGGGCAGATGGAAAAGGAGATGCAAAAGTTAACGGAAGAAAACAATTTGCTAAAGATTAGAATTGGGCAAGTAGGAACTAATGACTCAATGAGACAGCAAGAATCAGTGAAACAAAATCTAAAGAATGAAAAGATAGAAGAAAATGTAAAATATCTAATTGGAAAAACAACTGACCTGGAAAATAGATCCAGGAGAGAAAACTTAAGAATTATTGGCCTGCCAGAAACCCTTGATGGAGAGAAGAGCCTGGACAAGATCTTCTAGGAAATCATCAAGAAAAACTGCCCAGAAGTACTAGATTCAGAGGGCAAAATAGTCATCGAAAGAATCCACCGTTCCCCTCCTGAAAGGGATCCCAAACACAGAAAGGGCTGAGAGAAAGAAAGGAGGAAACAAAGAAGAGGAGAGAAGAGGGGAGGAGGCAAGATGAGATGAGATAATGCAACATTAATTATATTAATTATTAATTAATATTGTTAATTTACCTGGAAGATCAAAAAGTTAAGAGTTTCAGGGGAAATGATGACCCAAAATGGGAAATGTGGGAACCTAAAAATACCAAATCTCAACTATGCAACAAAGAAATAATCATTACAATACTTTTCTTCCTGGTTACAAAATGAAGTGGTTGTTTGATGTGGCAGATTTAGTACACAATGGATTCAACAGCTTAGAAAGCACAGTGTCAAAATCGCTGAGAAATCTAAAACTCTATCTGACATAAATATAATCTAACATCTCATACTAAATACCACAATAAACTCTAAATGGATACATGATATAGACATAAAAGATTATGTCAAAAATTAGAGAAAGCAAGTAGACAAACTTTTAGATCTATGGATAGGGAAATAGTTCATCATCAAAGGACAGGAACATAAGATAAAATGTATAATTTTGATCATATAAAAATTGTTAGCTACTTATTAATTCAATTTATTTTTTCCAGTTTTGCAACATCTCCTTCATACCTACCCCTGTCCCACTGGGAAAGCAAGAAAAATAAAACTCATTAAAATCAATTATAATCAAGTAAAACAAATTCATTTATTAGTTATATCAAATATGTGTGTATGTGTATGTTTCCCTATGTTTAGATCTACACTCTGCACACAACATCTCTGTCTGGAGATGGTTTGCACAATTCAGTATATGTGTTCTGGAACTGTCACTGGTTATTATATTGATCAGAGTTCACAAGTCTTTCAAAGCTGTTTGTCTCTATAATATAGTTGCTGCATTTTTTTCCTCATTCCGGTCATTTCACTTTGAATTATTGATAATAGTCTTTCACAGGTTAATCTGAAACCAGCTTCCTTTATAATTTCTTACAGCACCAGAGAGTTCCATCACCTTCATATAGCATAATTTGTAACACAGACTTTGCTTTGAGTGGGAGATAATGTAATGTGTAGTATAAGAAACTCTGAATTTTAAGCCAGAACAGTTTGAAGCTGAATTCAAATTCTAGTTTGGTGCAACTTCTAACTTTCTCATCACTACAATGAGGGGATAGAAGGTAGAAGGTGGTTGTTGTATTACTGGATATAATCTCTAAGTTTCTTTCGACCTGAAGTCTTTCAACCTGGTCAGCTTTTCGGCAACTCAGAAAATTACTGCCAGTGTTGGACCAATAGCATGTTATTAAAAGTCAGTGAGGTGGGATAGTAGATTGAGTGCCAGACCTGGAGTCAAAAAGATTTCTCTTCCTGAGTTTGAATCTTGCCTCAGACATTTATCACCTGCATGTCCCTAGGCAAGTCACTAATCATATTTGCTTCACTTCATCTATAAAATGCACTGGAGAAGGAAATGGCAAACCACTCTAATGTCTTTGCCAAGAAAACTCCATATAGGATTATGAAGAGGCACACAAAACTAAAATGACTGAACAACAAATGTTACTAAAACATACATAGAATCCTAAATTTCTTTTTCATCAATAGGATTCCTAGCTACACCAAATCATCCCTTTAGAAAAGTAAGGCAGGTGGAACCAAGATGGCAGAGTAGAAGGACAACCTGCAGAAACTCTCCCCCCACAGCCCATAAATACCTTTAAAAATGACTCTAAACAATTTTTAGAGCATCAGAAGCTATAAAATAACAGAGCAAAAGAGATTTTAAGTCCAAGATTACCTGGAAGGCTCACAGGAAAGGTCTATGGCACCAGGCTCAGAGCGTAGTCCAATCCACAGAGTGCAATCCAGGCTTGACCATATAGCAAGGCTCAGATAGGACTGGAACAGGCTTCAGGGCATGGAATCCCAGGTAGCAGCTGCAGTTCCCAGATTATTCAACCCACAAAGTCCAAAGAGAGCTTCACAGATCAGTGAGAAAGCTCTTTCACCTGGGTGAGAAGGGAGCAGGGTCCTACCCTAGCCTCAGCCCCAGGAGGCCCCAACAGCAGCAAGAACCCTCAGTCTAAAGACCCTGGGGGAACTGAGCCACTGATTTGGATCTCAACCCCAAGTAGTGGTCCTGGGGTGAGGAGGAGTCCTGGCTGGTAGAGCTGGTGGATGCTCTGGAGAGGGAATTCTACTACTAGATCCTAGGCAGAAAAGCTTGTGGTTGCTCCCAGATCAGAGTACAGGAAAAGAGAGAATAAACTCCTATCCCTTGACTGTGTCACCTTGAAAAAATTGAGACAGGTCCCTTGAGTATATCCTCCTCTTGACAAAAGACTCAAAAGTCAAGTAACTGGATGGGAAAATGTCCACAAAAGGGAAAAACAATAATATAGAAGTTTACTTTCTTGGTGAACAAGTATTTTCTTCCATCCTTTTGGATTAGGAAGAAAAATGTATACTCTCAGAGGAAGAGAGAAATGTCAAGGCTTCTGCATCCAAAGCCTCCGGAAAAAAATATGCAATGGTCTCAGGTTATAAAAGAGCTCAAATACGATTTTGAAAATCAAGTAAGAGAAGAGGAGGAAAAATTGGGAAGACAAATGATAGTCATGCAAGAAAATCATGAAAAGCTAGTCAGTGGTTTGATAAAGGAGACCCAAAAAATGCTGAAGAATATAACATCTTTAAAAATAGACTAACTCAAATGGCAAAAGAAGTTCAAAAAGCCAATGAGGAGAAGAATATTTTAAAAAGCAGAATTAGCCAAATGTAAAAGGAGGTTCAAAACTTCAATGAAGAAAACAATTCTTTAAAAATTATAATGGAGCAGATGGAAGCTCATAACCTTATGAGAAACCAAGAAATTACAAAACAAAACCAAAAGAATGAAAAAATAGAAGACAATGTGAAATATCTCATTGGAAAAACAAGTGACCTGGAAAATAGATCCAAGAGAGACAATTAAAGAATATGGGACTACCTGAAAGCCATAATCCAAAAAAGAGCCTAGACATCTTCTTCCATGAAATTATCAAGGAAAACCGCCTTGATATTCTAGAAGCAGAGGGTAAAATAAATATTGAAAGAATCCACCAATCACTTCGTGACAGAGGTTCAAAAAGAAAAATTCCTAGGAATACTGTAGCTAAATTCCAAGTTCCCAGGTCAAGGAGAAAATATCGAAAGCAACCAGAAAGAAACAATTTGAATGTTGTAGAAACATAATTGAGATAACACAAGATCTACAAGATTGAAGGGCTTGGAATATGAGATTCCAGATGTCAAAGGAACTAGGATTAAAACCAAGAATCACCTACTCAACAAAACTGAGTATAATACTTTGGGGTGGGGGGAAGTGGTCATTAAGTGAAATAGAGGACTTTCAAGCATTCTTGATGAAAAGACCAGAGCTGAATAGAAAATTTGACTTTCAAACACAGGAAGAAAGAGAAGCATGAAAAGGTAAACAGGAAAGAGAAATCATAAGGGACTTACTAAAATTGAGCTGTTTACATTCCCACATGGAAAGATAATATTGCAGCTCTTGAAACTTTTCTCAGTATTTGGGTAGTTGGACAGATTAAATACATACATACATATAGGTCGAGAGATAGACCGACAGATAGAGATAGATAGATAGATATAGGGACTATATTGGGAGGAGAAAGGGAGAAATGGAATGGAGCAAATTATCTCATAAAAGAGGCAAGAAAAAGTTTTTCAATGGAGGGGAAAAAGGGGTAGTGAGAGGCAAAAAGTGAAACTTGCTCTCATCACATTTGGCTTAAGGAGGGAACAACCTGCACACTCAATTTGATATGAAAATATATCTTACACTGCAGGAAAGTAGGAGAGAAGGGGTAAGTGGGGGCGGGGGGGATAAAAGAAGGGAGGGAAAATGGAAGGAGAGAGTAATTAGAAGTAAACACTTTAAGGGAGGGGCAAGGTCAAAAGAGAAATTAGAATAAATGGGGGGCGGGAAAGTATGGAAGGAAATATAGTTAGTCTTTTCCAACATGAGTATTATGGAAGTCTTTTGCAACTACACATATTTAGCCTATATTAAATTGCTTGCCTTCTCAAGTGACAAGGGAGAGTGGGAGAGAAGTTGGAACTCAAAGTTTTAGGAATGAATGTTGAGAATTGTTTTTCCATGCAACTGGGAAATAAGAAATACAGATAAAGGGGTATAGAAATCTATCTTGCCCAACAAGAAAAGAGAGAAGGTGGGATAAGGCAAGGGAGAGGTGTGATAGAAGAGAGGGCAGATTGAAGGAAGGGGTAATCAGAATACAAGGTATCTTGGGGTGGGGAAGGGGAGAGATAGGAAGAAAATTTGGAACTCAAAATCTTGTGGAAATGAATTTTGAAAACTAAAAATAATAAATTAATTAAAAAGAAAAAGAAGTCAATTTATCTTAAGAAGCATATGTTAAATTCTATCTGTTAGCCAGACCCTATGCTAAGCACTGGGAATACATGTTTTTAAAAAAGGCAAAAACAGTCTCTGCCCTCAAGAACCTCACAGTGTAGTGGAGGAGACTACTATGTACAAACTACTATGCAAACTACTATGTACAAAAAAGATGCATACAGGATGAATTGGAGATACGCTCAGCAAACACACAAAACTTTTAATTAACTGACCTTTCATCCCTAATCCTGTCCCTACCAGATCCCTGGAAGAGTCACTAAGCAGAAAAAGTATCAACAGGGCCAAAAAGAAGGAGCAGGGGCTAGGGGGGGAATTGAAAAAGAGACCTTAGGAGAAGTTACAGACTACAGAAGCAGCCCCCAAATAAAATGTGTATTCTCTGAAAGTTATTACTTGCTATGTTTGTTTCTCACCACAGGGTGGTCCCACAACATACCTGATGTGAATCTCTTGTGCAAATTAGCATTGAAAGTCCGTAAATTTGAGGCATAAGTGGGTTTTTGTCTGAATTTTCTTTATAATTAGCTTCACCCATTTCTCCCACTGGTCTAATATACAACATATTTTCTATTTCCTATTAGGGGATAATACTGAATAATATAAAAATAATAGTTATTAATATAATAATACTGAATTGTAATAATAAAAATTAACTTATTACAAATAAATGTATTATATGATTCAGCATAGCCTACAAATATACTGTCTACTCTGTGCCAGATGCTTTATAAATATTATCTCATCTGATCCTTACCCCAACCTCAGAACATAAGTGCTATTATCATCCCCATTTCATAGTTGAGAAAACTGAGGCAGAAATATGTTAAATGACTTGCCCAAGGTCAAACAGGGAGCGTTTAAAGTTTGTTTGAACTCAGGTCATGCTGACATCAACTACTGACCTAGCAACGTTCTATCAACTCAACTACATAATGCCTCATTTTTAACAGCTATTGTGATGAGATTGAAGCATGCTCTGTAACCCCAGGGTTGGTGGAGTAAATACATCTGCTTCATACAGGGTACCTAGTGCTTGAAGGTTCTTGTATCTACTGAACCTTTTCTCTCCCCTTTAATCAGAGATGCCTTATTAGCTTTAAAAGATACTTGTCCTTAGAATGTAAATTCCTTGAGGCTACAGACTTTAAAAAAAATTTCCTTGATTATTTATTTGTTTACTGGATTAGAGTTGTTAGAACAGTACTTAGCACAGAGTGGGTGATTAATAAAGTTTTATTGAATGAATGATTGCTTCTTATTTTATCACCAGCCTTAGCACAATGGCTGGAACACAATCAATGCTTACTAAATAGCTTATTGATTGATTTACACAATAAATGAAGGCATATGCAAAGTATTTATACAAATAACTTTACTACTAGCCAGAATATGAGAAATAAGATAATCAAAAGTAGTAGTTGGAAATAATCTCCTCTAATGTGATACCCCATGATGCCCTAAGGGTCATCCTGAGTGCTTAAGGTCAAGTCTATATCAAGTCCAACTAATGTGAAAAGAATTTATGGACCCTAAAATCACTGTATTAGAGCTATAAGAGAGCACAAGAGGTCATCAACTTCAACCTTCTCATGTTGAACATGAGGAGAAAAAACCCACAAACATTAGGTGCCTTGGCCAAGATCACAAGGTAATTAAAAGGCTGAATTCAACCAACCCAGCAACAAACTATGTGTCTGCCATTTTGGAATGAGAGGAACTAAATTTAAAGAGATTCATCATCAGAGAGTTAGTGGGCTACCCTTTGTTGATGACATTTTTGTGATCTTAACAACGCCCAAAGGAAAAATTACTAAGATATATTACTCTTTTGATCATCAACACCAGTTAAATATCTTTTGAAAAATTGAAATAAATCACAGAATAAGAAAATATAAGTTTATCTTAGAGGAATAAAAATCAAGGTTTGAGCATTATCAAGTTGAGTCAGTTTCTGATTGAGAAGGATCAGCTAAAGTTTCTTGCAGGAAAAGGTCTTTGAGAAGGGATCAAGAAATAGGTCAAATTTTGATAAGTGGATATAAAGTAGATAGTCTTAGACAGTCCCATTTTCTGTAGTTTTCTCTATGTAGGATAAATAGCTATTCTGAAATCTGGCATTTCCTACACAAATCTGTCAAAGAATGTCAAGAGTTTCAATTAAATTATTTTAATTAAAAAAAGAAATCACATGGTTATTTCTTACTTTCTCACAGTTTTACTTTAACTTGGTTCTGCTTTAATTTCATTTTTACACCACAAATACTTTTGGTCAAATACATTTTCTTCTGTTCCTTGTGACAATGGTCTCCTAAGATGACTGTGGGAAAATAATGTTTCATCACATTTGAGATTTGGAATCCTAGGTTTTCCTGGCAGAGATCCTTTTATATTCTACCAATTCTAATACTCCAGCATGTATTTCTCTCACCTTCCCTTATCAACTAATGCTTAATGCTGAAACCTTGAGCATTAAACCTGCTCAAACCTATCTGCTCACTAATAATGTGTCTTTCAGTTTCTTTAAAACATAGTAATTGACATTATATTCAAAGTCTTTGGAAATACCTCAGAAATTGGAAGGAGTTTCTTTTTAATCCTTTGACTTAAACTAGTGAAAATCTTAGAGTTATCTCTAAAGACTGAATGCTATTGAGTTACATATTTTGTAAATCATTTTTGTAGAATTTTTGGTCTTCATTTTTAATAAGTTGTATTAATTACTATTACTGTAACACTTTAAGGAATGCAAAGCACTTTACATGTTATTACAGTTTACCTTCACAACAACCCTATGAGACAGGAGCTATTATTCCCATTTTATAAAGAGGAAAAAAGAAGCAAGCAACATCTAAGTGACTTACCACTTGGTTGTTTTTCTTTACTGATGTCTTGCTTCACTGCTTCATGGTGCCATAGAAGTGACCTAGTATTCTGAAAGCCTATGCCAGTGAGATATAAGCTGGAAGAAATATGCAAACTGGAAAAAGGTTCAAGTTACTGTCTCAGTAATAAATTACCTGTCCTCTGAGGATTCATCCAGCAGAGCATCTCAGCATTACAAGGTTGGCTAAGGGTTGATTTTGTTTTTTCCAACAAGGAAGAACTAACTATTAAGACATGGAGAAACTGCAGTCATTTGGTAGAAAGAATACACTCAGCAATGGAACTATGGAGCTCTTGATGTTCTGAAGTTTATTACTTTCAGAATATCTGAGGAATGTATGATTCTTTTTCCTTAGTCATTCTAATATCTTATTGCTTTGTGTACAGGATGGTCTATAGATGAGAGCTCTGAGCTCTGTGACTTTACAACTGACATATTTGAGGAATCTGTGCAAGAAGAGAAAAGATAAGAGATATCCCCTTTAAAATAACTTGCCAAAACAAATTCGGAACTGTATGAACAAAATATATATGTATATAAACTTTTTATACAAATAAAATCAAATTTAAATAATTGGAAACATGTTAATTGTCAATAGAAAGGAAGGGCCAATATAACAAAAATGACAACTATATATTTATTACCATCCTAAATTACCCAAAAAAATACTTTACTGAATTAGGGAAAAAACATCAAAATTCATTTGGAAGAAGAAAAATCAAGAACATCAGAGGAAGTGATGAAATTATGTAAAGGAAGGAACCTGTGGGCTTAGAGGGTTAGGAAGAAGAAGGAGAAGGATCAGTGAGCAGTCTCATTTTAGATTGGCTGTAGAATTTGGAGATAAGTAAAATATATTTGCGCACAATCCTGTAGGATAAAAATTGCTTATAGTATTGTTGGAATTAAAACTGGAAGGATAATCTGACTTTGTCATTTCCCTTTTCTATATTGTGAGAGGTTTCCTGTCACCTCTAGGGTAAAATACAAGTTGATGAGTCTGATTTTTTTTAAACTTTCCACAATCTACGTCCTAACTATTATTTTAGCCTTATTTTATGCTGCACCCCTGCATGAATTCCAGGCAAACCGGTCTAGTTTTCCTCAAAGTTCAAGTCTCTGTCACTCTCTATCCTCTCTGTATTCCTATGAATCCATCTTCAGAGACCCTCCTCATCTCCACCATTCTGAAAATTTCCCATCTTTCAAAGCTGGTCTCTAGCCCCAGCTCCTCCATCAGCCTTTCCTTAATCCTTTTGGTTTCTAGAGCTCTCTTTCTTCTCAATTTATACCATATATTCATTTAGTTGAGTAAGTCTATACTTTTCCTCTTCCCAAGAGAATATTAATTCTCCTGGACAGGGAGACTCTTTGGTTTTTGTCTTTGTTCTTTAGAGTCTATCAAAAAACACCCAGTACATATGAGGAACATAATAAAGATTTATTCAATTGAATATTTATCTAGTACAATTCTCTTATTTTACAGGTGAAGAAACTGAGATCAGACATTTTAAGGGATCTACTCATGGTCACAAAAATTGTGAGGCTGCAAATGAGAAGATTTGATGTTTTTCCTTCCCCTTCATTTTTATTATTTTATTAACTTTTTTAGGGGGGAGGCAATCGGGGTTATGTTATTTGCCCTTGGTCACACAGTAAATGCCTAAGATCACATTTAAACTCAGGTCCTCTGAACTCCAGGATTGGTGCTCTATCCACTATGCCACCTAGCTGCACCACTTCCATCATTTTTATACTGATTTCAACAGTTAGCATCAACTAAAATGAAACTTCCATAAAGAGTAGAACAGATAGGGTTGTACGTGAAGCTGTGAATCTTTGCTATGCAAAGCTTTCTTTTCTTTGAAAATATCAAATAAATTCAACATGTTACTTTCAAAGTTGTCTTGCTTGTGATTCCTTCTGACCTTCCTTATGCTCTCTTTTGTCTTACTGTGTCTAAAAAAACTTGCATTTTCTCATGAGGTCTCATGTCTAGAATACCTTTATTCCTATCCCATTGTTGCTTGTGGAAATCTTCCACATTCTTCAGCTTCCAAATCAAATGTCACTTCTTTCATGAAATTTTCCTTCATTTATTGACCATTTACAACATCTATAAAAGTCAAATTAGGATGAAAATGAGAAAGAAATACCATGTAATTAAAATATCTCCCAATGACTCTTTAAAAGCTTCCATTGACATAAAAAATGAGAAAATAATAAAGGAAAAAATATTAACATAGATCACTACCATCCCCTATAAAAGTTTTACTAATATGAAGTAGTTGCTTTATTGAGAAGAATAAGAAAGCCCAGAAGATTATTCAGTTAGAATATATTTAAACTCCTCATCAGGTGGAGATGTGGCAGCCAAGGAAAACACCTGTTCAGAATATTAGCTTACATTCAGTGTTTGTGAGGAGGGTGGTGGAAGACTGCAATGATTGTCCATAAAAAATACTTGAAAAGTAGAAAGGAGAATAAGTCTATACAAAAATTGCATAATAAAGTAAATGTGTCAAATTATCCTCTAAACATTTATGGATGAAACTTGTGGAGGGAGATAGCAAACAGACAAAAAAAAACATGGAACATACTTGCTATTGACAAATTTTTTCATTATTAGTGGTAGAGGAACCACCACATTCAGATATGCCTCCTTCTCTAATGTGCTATATGAGTGAAAGGAAATGGCACCAAAGAGGTTGAAGAAAGGAAGAACAACTATATCAGACCAATTACACATAGAAGAAACCTGTCAGAATATCCATCTTGAAAGATCAAGGGAGCAATTTTCAAGATATAAAAAGAGGAAGATTCCAATAATCAGGAAAAATTATAGGGAGTAACAGAATATTAATGTTGATTCATATGCCTGTATTAGCATTTATAAAATATTTGTATAATAATTCTACTTACTTTTTGAAGATCTTTGATATATGAAGGAAATATATAACTTTTCATAAAAGCTTTTCTACAGAAAACACCTTCAAAATCAGGTATAGAAAATATTATTTCCCACTAGGTGTCTCATTTGATGATTATGAGGAAATATTTGACTTAAAGCAGTGAAGCCTTTAAGACTCTTTACAAAGGGTGTCTCCAAGCATAACTAAAATCATTTAAGCATACTTAATGGATACAATCATAGATAAAACTTGTGATTTTATTTATTTCTATGAATCTATAAACATAGACTCCTTGAAGGCAAGGATTGTTTTATTTTTGTCTTTTAATCTTTAACACCAAGTGTAGTTCCTAACACTTGCTAGGCATTAAAATTATGCTTGTGAGAAGAATGAATGAGAGGAAAATGATGGATATTGTACAGAAGGGCAATTGGACAAAGTTTTACCAATGTTCATTTTTTGGTGTAATTCACTGATACTTTTGAACATTTTTAGAAATATTTAAGTGACTGTCATATAGTACAATGCTACCAGTTAACTCAGATCATTTTGAGAAAATGCATATTCATGCTCCCAATCATGAATCCTTATATAGCTATTTAATGTGTGAGACAATTAAAAGCACAAAATCATTACCTACCCTCTATATGTTGAAGTTGGAACATATTATTTTTGTAACAATCCAAAACTAAGAAAATCAATTGTAGTACAGTGGTAAGTGTCCTATACTGAGTCAGAGTTTGGGGGCCATATCCTGACTTTATTACTTACTGATTTGCATGGCCTTGAGCAAATCATTTTACTTTTCTGGCTAAAGTTTCTTCACCTATAAAATGAAGGAATTGGACTAGATAGCCTTGGAGATTCATAGCCATTCAAAAGAGATCCTCTTTACAATCCACATAGGAAAAGCCAAATGGGAGAAGAATGTTTATTGTTCAAACTATTTCCATTAATCCACTTTTCTCTTTTGTATGCATAAGTGACTGGGTTCAGAATTTAATGAGAGAAAGAAAATGTACTAGATTGCACTTGGCAAATTGCACAACACTTTTTGTATAATCCCAACCTCTTCCTTCACACCCACATACCCACCCACACACACACACACACACACACACACACATATACATACATACACAAACACATTAAAAGCCAACATAAATATTATCCCAGTGATGCAGCTTGATACCACTGTCACTGAAGAGACAAATTGTAAGTTGGAGAACATTAGAGAACAACAGAATCATGATGAGTTTGTCATGATCATTTTAATTTAGCTGTGATGTCAACCAGGATATTTCATGCACAAATAGTAGTACAGAAAATACCTTATGGAAAATATATGACTGGAAAAGGAAGTGGATCAGCATGGTAGTGAAAGTAAAGAATAGACAGGGCTAAAGCTGCTCATCAAATTATGCCTGGCTTTTTTCTCCCCCTCTACTTAGTGATCCATGATAGATTGTATAATTTCATAAGTGACCAGAGGTTAAAAATAAAAAAAAAAACAATACTTTTCTCACTTTTTCTTTAGCGTTCAAGGCACATATTAAGATAAAGTTGCTTAATATTTGTCTGGCCTAACTGCCACGAGCTACCAGGTCATCTTACCTACTCCAGGTCTTCCATGATCAGCTGGATATACTTATGAGAAAAGAGACCGCCAGAGTGAAGCAGAGGTGTAGGCTTTATTCCAGATACCAGCTACATGTCAGCATGCAGGACAAGTTCTCCTGTGGAGCCCCCTCCTCCTACCAGAGGAGAGAGGAACCCCTCCCCCAGGCTTTCCTGGCCCCATTTAAGCTCTCCCAGCTGCATGGTTCACTTGTGGACAGCATGCTCTCTACACCTTAGCCAATTAACAGGTGTGCTCAGATCACGGACCAATCTCAAAGGTGGGATGCTCTCCCCAGCAAGTTTCCACTGAGAAGAGGTGGAAAAACAAGATAGCTCGTGCCTCACTCCTGGATTCCCAGCCGTTCTCTGGGGGGGCCTCATGAGAGCTCTGCAGTTTAGAAGCCCTCACCTTTACTGTTCACATGAAAACCGAGCTTACACCCCAACATCTCTACTTTTTTGTTTTGCACGGAGTGCACTGGAGTGCACTTGACCTTAGAGCGAACAGCGGCTGGTGACTAAGTGGGATAGGAAGGCCTTTAACATGTGGATGCCCCACAGCAAGAACTTCATTTACACAGGAACCTGCAGCTAGTACAATAACTGACAAAGAGAGGCATCCCCCCATCACAGGGAACCAGGTTTGCTTTTAACAAAGCAAAGATGGAACTAAATGGCTGAATTAAAAGGAAGTGCAATCACTAAACCCAAAGCATTTTCTACAAGAGGTGGTGCAGTGCAGTCACCTAATCACTAATATTATCAAATGGATTTGGAATATAGTAACTCTTTATATAACAATTAAAGAATGGACTATCCCATAGGAGCAAACTTTCAAAATAATTGAAGATTATTCTTTTAAGTACCAAAACTTTAAACTCATGCTCATTTGCTTCATTATCTCCATTCATCATTCAAGAGAATTGTTTTAGCACAGAAATATTGAATGCATCATCTTTAGACAAGAATTATGTAGTATGTCAGGGTGAGGCTGGTCTTTCACGTGCACCAATGGAGGCGGTGCCCATAATGATGAGATCACAGATGTATTGAAGTGTTTATTTTATTTTATACTTTCCAGAACTGTGGCGAATGTATTTGTCTTCTTAAAATATAGTCAATGTAATTTTTTTTGTTTGATGTAAGTTTATTATCATAAATATCAACTCTTGTATTCTGCATCTGTCAAATATCGTTATGTGTAGAAATGGGCAATAGTTGGCAATAGTGTTGCCTCTGTCTACTTGAGCTACATTTATAGTTGTTATATCTATCTCTTACTGTTTCTGGGAATAATACCACATCCTTCTTGCTGAAGAAATCTATTGTCAGGGGCGGAGCCAAGATGGTGGAGTAGAAAGACTCACATATGCTAGCTCCGAACCCACACCCCATGGATTTCCTGTAAAAAGAACTCCCAACAAATTCTGGAACAGTGGAAGCCACACAACAACACAGTGAAGGAGATTTCCATTCCAGAGAGCCCTGAAAAACCAATCCCAAAGGTCCATCACGCCCCGGACGGGAGCGGAGCCCACCCCTGCCCTGGCCACACAGCACTGAGAAGAGCGAGCAGATCCGAGCAGGCTTCAGGGATGGAATCTCCAGCGGCCATGAAGGTCCCTCCACCCACAGATGCACAGGTCAGTGAGAGAGATGGGATGAGAGGGGAGTGGGGTGTCTCCAGGACTCAGGCCCCCTCAGGAGGCAACGGCAGAGGCAGTGGCAGAGGCAGAGGCAATGGCAGAGGCAGCGGTGGCCAGAGGCTCCCAGAGCAGACAGGAGCTCGGCAGGAGCTCCCTTACAAAAGGTCTCTCCATAAACCCCCTGAAGGAACTGAGCCTGGGAGGCAGCCCTACCCCAACCTGAGCACGAAAAATTAAGCTCCCATTGAATAGCAGCCAGGCCTGCTGCTGAAAGCCCTGAGGCTGGGGATCAGCATTTGAATCTCAGACCCCAAGCACTAGCTGGGTGGACCTAGGCAACAGTGGAGAGGACTCTCAGAAGTCAAGTAACTGGCTGGGAAAATGCCCAGAAAAGGGATAAAAACAAGACCATAGAGGGTTATTTTCTTGGAGAACAGATGATTCCAACGTTACTCTCTGACAAAGAAGAAAACTGCTTACCATCAGGTAAAGAAAAAAGAGTCAAGGTCTCTGTATCCCAAATATCTGAAGTAGATATCCAATTGGCTCAGGACATGGAAGAATTCAAAAAGGATTTTGAAAATCAAATTAAACAGGTGGAGGAAAAACTGGGAAGAGTAATGAGAGAGATGCAAGAAAAGCATGAAAAATGGGTCAATACCTTAATAAAGGAGACTCAAAAAAATGCTGAAGAAAATAACACCTTGAAAAATAGGCTAACTCAATTGGAAAAAGAGGTCCAAAAAGCCAATGAGGAGAAGAATGCTTTCAAAAGCAGAATTAGCCAAGTGGAAAAAGAGGTGCAAAAGCTCACTGAAGAAAATAGTTCTCTCAAAATTAGAATGGAACAGATGGAGGCTAATGACTTTCTGAGAAACCAAGAAACCACAAAACAAAACCAAAAGAATGACAAAATGGAAGATAATGTGAAATATCTCACTGGAAAAACAACTGACCTGGAAAATAGA
>JAQQSK010005626.1:0-14822 GCA_028658325.1 Potorous gilbertii
AGATGAGAGAAACTGAACAGTAGAGAGCGACTGGGATGACAGATGGGGGCAATCTGCTGAAGATGCATTTGGATTAAGGATGCTTGTTGAGGATCTTGCCTTGGGTTAGGGGTGGAGTGGGGTGCTGGTGTTGTAAAGGAAGACAGTGGAGGAAGATGTGTGAGTGGGAGACAGACAATGAGGGAAGATGTGGAGGGAAAATGAAGAGGGAAAAAGCTCTTGTTCAATGGCTTCAAGTTTTTCGTTGTGGTATAAAGTAAGGTTCTCAGTTGAGAGGATGGTGGGCCTCTTATTGCAAGGAGTAGAAACCAAGCAGAGCTGCAGATGGAAAGCAGATGTAGAGGATGGACACACAGAATCTGTTTCCCAGCCTAAGTGTGAAGATTTCTTCCTATTCTTCTTCCTCTTCTGATTTTTGATAGTATTTTGGATAGTATTCACTGGATATAAGCACTTAAGTGCTATGATTTTATTGGTTCTAGAAACTCATCACTCCTCCAAATGGCTGTTATTTCTAGCACTGTATCCCCAGCATCTAGCAAAGTTCCTTTTTGTATACTGGACACTTAATAAATAAATGTTAATTAAATTGAATTTTCTCTATTGGTACCTGAAATTCTACCATTTGGAATTTGTTCCTTTCAGTTCTCTCCTCCAAAATTTTTCCTTTAAAATGCAATAACTGCCACCATCTATTCTCCACCATCCATCTCCCATCACCATTGCTCGCTTTTTCTTGGAAGCGGACGGTAGTGGTGACCAGAGTTTCCCACATAAGTGCTATCAGGGATAATATATAAAGAACCAAATTGAGCTCGTCTTAGTGGTTATGTACATTTCCAGATTAGAATGGCTAGGCATTTGGCTCTTCCAGCCTTATTTTTAGCTTCTAGTTCCTTATTCCTAGGTCTCACAATCAGTTGACTGGAAATACATAGCTTCCCCTTGTAATCTAGATTTTCTATTATGTCTTCAGCATGCCTTTTGGAGAGTTAAGAATGAGGAACTTATCACAGATATTTCCTTCCTAACAGAAAAAGAAATCCGATCGATCTCTCAACAGTTCTGCCAAGGCTTCACCGAGCATCCATGTCAAAGAAATGGGTAAGATGATCACTTTGTCCCCTCCGACCACTAGGGCAAACCTTGAGGACATCACTAAGGAGCTGCACTGCCAACTGTGTCACGACTGGTTTCATAAGCCTGTGATGCTGAGCTGTAGTCACAACTTTTGTAAAATGTGCATTGACAAGTCATGGAAGCACCACCAGAAAACAGTATGCCCTGAGTGCCTCGTACCGTGCCCAAACAAGAGCTTTATTCCCAATACGGTGCTAGAGAGACTGGTGTTGAGAATGAAGGATCTGCCTCTGAACCAAGGTCCACCTCAATGCAAAGAGCATGGTGAGAACCTGAAGCTATTCAGTAAGCAGGAAGGGAAGCTGGCTTGTTTCCAGTGTAAGGACGTTCGACATTCACAGGAATTTATGCAGATAACTGAAGCTGTTCATGTCTACACGGTAGGTAAGCCCCACACCGTGAAGCATCCCTAGGGAAAACTGAAACATGCTGTATGTAGGGTCCTGACATATTTCCTTTTCCTTTTCCCCAAACCCTGAGTTTTGTAGGAATAACATAAATATTAAACTCCTTTTGCAAGCAAAATGCTCAAAAAATACCAATCATCCTAAAAGGTCCCTATCTTGAATCTACTCCCATCAATGACGTAGGTCTGATACATTCCCCCTATCTATGAGCAGGTATTTGTTCATTGCTATGTGTTTTATTCCTGCTACTCTGCTTAGAATACAAGGGAGGAGTAAGACTTACTGTGAGGATGGTAGAATGGATGCAGTGAGAAGCTATCACACCAAAAAACTCCCCTCTTTTGCTCCTTTTTCCACTTGTTCCCAATTTCACAAAAAGCCTATGGTTAGCAATTTTCTTATTCAGTGTATTGGGCATTGAGGTGATAACCCCCTTTCCTCTCAAACTTATTGGAGGATAACCCCATCTGATGCTCCCAGGGAAAGATGACCATCAGCCAAGCTCAGGTCGAAGCAAGTCTAAAGGAACTGCAGAGGTTAAAAAGCATGCAAGAGGAGGCAATCTGTGCTAATAAGGTAAGGCACTGTGTGATGGGTCATGGGCCAAGATCTGGACCTCCTAGAATCCATGGGGTAGTGCTAATGTTAGTGAGAAAGTTGGGGTAGCTTCCCTCCACTTAGATCATTCCAAGGGCCAGGCTGGAGGATTGGGAAATTGAGATGGCATGGCTGCTAAGGAGTGGGTTGGACTGAGGTCAGAGTAAGGTCCCTGACAGCTGTTGAACAACATAGAATAGTTGGACCTTTTTGTTGACATGCTTACTACTATGACTATTTGGATATGTGGACATATTTGATATGCGGATGTGTTGGAAATATTTTCCAGCTGATTTCTCTTCCCTTACTTATTATATAAGGTATCAACTATAAAGGATCCAGAAGGAAATTTCCTAAAGATTCTTTTATTTTCAGTGAAAAATTCCTTCCTTTCCTCTGGGCCAATTACCAAGCTGTGGATCATCTGAGGTCTCTGTGGTCTCTTCTTTCATCCATAATTCAACAAAATTTTACTTAGGACTTACTCTGAGCAGACAGATGCCATATGCTGAAAAGACAATGAAGATGAATGAGAGATGGTATCTTTAAGGCATTTACAATCTAGTTAACATATTTTACAAAGCACTTTTCTTACAACAATCTTTATTAAAGATACTGTATCTATTATCCCATTCTACGTTATTTTTGTTGTGGTTCAGTTGTTTCAGTCATGTCCAATCTTTGTGATCCCATTTGGGGTTTCCTTAGCAAAGACACTGGTTTGCCATTTCCTTCTCCAGTTCATTTTACATATTAGGAAAATGAGGTAAACCTGGTTAAGTAGCTTGCCCAAAATGTTTGAGGCTGGATTTGAACTCAGGAAGATGAGGCTTCTTGACATCAGGCTGGGCACTCTTATCTACTGTGCCATTAGCTAACACAAATATCCAAATCACTAGATTAGAAAGTACAATATGGTAAGAGTTTTAGGAGATGTACAAAGTGCTGGCCTTGCTGACTTTTCCCTCTTCTATTTGTATGTCCAAGGTTTTCCAAAGGGAGATAATGCTGTTGCCTGTGCTACACACTCAAATCCTGCTTCCATGACCTCTCATTCTCAGTTGGGGTTCCTAGACAATGAATTAGATGTTACCACTAACGTCTAATTGCAGGAGGTTGGCAGTATGTGCTCACTGTTTACCCCACAACAACATACAGCTTAGAAGAATACATAAGAGAAAGTGTTTCTTCAATGAATATCTTAGGACACAGGGTCATCTTTAGCTCTTGGCATCTGGAAGAAGTAATATGTTAATAAATAGAAAAGATGCCAACAGATGGCAACAAATATACCTAGAGAACAACTAGAGAATTTTTTATACCATCTCCAAGGTCAGCTACTATAGTCTCCTTCGTAGCCCACTCTTTTGACTTCTGATCTCCACCATCTTCTGCAATTGGAAAATAAGTGATACCCCTCAACTCCTGACTTACAAATCAGGATAGTTATTTTAGGATTACTGAGTTGGGAATAGCAGGACTTCCTCAAGCTTCCTCATGAATATGACCAGGCAGGACACTGAAGGGAAAGTGTAGCAGAAAGCATGTTGGCTCTGGTGTCAAGAAGTTCTGGGCTCTATTCATGATTTTGACACTCCCTATGTGACCTTAGACAAGTTACTTAACATACTTGAGGCTCAGTTTCCTAACCTATAAAATGAAGAGGTTGGACTAGATGGTGAGCCTCTGGGTAATCTACATAATCTTCTAGGAAGAGGCCTACTTCTTTTGGTCACACCGAAAAATGGACCATTAGAGCCAAAAGGAACCTCAGAAGTTGTTTAGTCCAATACTCTCACTTTGCAGATGTGGAAACTAAGGTCCACTGCAGCAGCAATAGTGATCCACTCGTGTGATCACTACATTCTTGCCCCTTTTGATACAGAATTATTCCATAAGGCACTACTACCTTTTTAGGGGCAGTTTTGTAGTTTCTGAATGTTCAAATAAAGCTGTGGTATAGCAGGTCATAGAATGATATACTCTACTGAGGTAGGAAGGAATTTTTCTATCAAAATACCTATGTACACGGATAGATACTGAAACTCAGTAAGTCAGTTATATATACATGTCTTTGTTCTGTGTTCTCTGAGTTATCTAAGTGTTGGGGTTAGGGGTCCCATCCCCATGCACTAGTCTCAGTAATTACCATGTCTGTGGTGGAGGTTTCCAGGAAAACAAGCTACATCTGCAGCAAAACATCTCCCTGGAGTTTCTAAGGCTGCACCAATTCTTGCATAACAAAGAGAAGCAACTTCTGGATGAGCTTAAGGAGTCAGGGAGAAAACTGGATGAGGAGATGGACAAGAGTCTGAACCAGATACAGGAGCAATGTGTCCTAGCTAAGGAAATGCTGGTGGACATCCAAGTTCAAATGGAACAGCACAATCCCTTCGACTTCCTTAAAGTAAGACTCACTAGCTATGCAGCAAAAAGGGAGAGACTTAGGGGGTTGCCAAACTGAGGGAGACAAAACAAGCCTGACTAGGGTGGCTGGGGCTCATATATTTGAGAGTGTTTATGAGTCTGTGAGTGTTTATGTCTGCATTGTTTCTCTTGGAATGAGAGCTCCTACATGGTGTTTCTTGATGTCATATACTATGATAATATAGTAAATAAATCCAACAGACTGATTCTTCCTTTACATAAGGGAGACTCGTCTAGTTGGAATATATGGGCAGTGTAACTATGTGGAGGGGACAGAGTCCTTACCAGAGCAATGATAGAGGGCTTCTATAGGACAGTGCTATTCTAGTACACATTAGCTGTGTGGTCCCAAAAGCATTTGTGATTTGAAGCATGTTGAGGCCAAGCAGAGGCAGAGCACATTCGTATGGTGATTTTGGCACCATCATCATTGTCATCAACAAAATTTATATACCATATCATATGTGCCAAGCACTGTGCTAAGTGCTTTACAATCATTACCTCATATAATCTTCACAACAATCCTGGAAGCTAGGTGCTATCAATACTCCCATGTTACCAATTAGGAAACTGAGGTGAAGAGAGGTTAAGTGATTTGCCCAGGATCACATAGCTAGTGTCTGAGGCTGGATTTGAATTCAGGTCTGACTCCAGGCCTGGAGCTCTTATCCACTATACCACCAACTGGGAAAAAAAAGAAGTTTAGTAAAACTAACCAATACATCATTCCTTTTCTTATTTAACTGGCAAGTTTTATTTCAGTGACAAATTCTAGACAAATCAGGTCTCAGCATGGTCATAGGTGAGGTCTAATGAAAGTCCTTAATCTTTTCTTTTTTTCCAAGGGAAAATATCAAATGATCTAGGATAGACTTTAAAGGTAAAAAGTCACAGAATCATAGCCACCCCAAAAAAGATCATGTTTCCCCCAATTCATCAAAATAACCACAGCAGTAGCTTTGCAGTTTTCTAGAAGGAAAGCAGGCCACTGCTTTCTCCTTTGTACCTAAACCAGTGATCTGCTAACACCATCCTAGTTATGAAGATAGGAAACCTGAATTCATTAATAATAATTTTAAACGTATTTAATAGCAAATTTTATTGCTATTTTTGTTTAAAGGAGTTTTATATGCTTATTCCTAATTCCTTCACAAATTAGGATGCACCAAATTGAACTGCACACCTCCTACTCATTCTCCATCGTTTGAAGTAGAATAATGGTGAATGACCTGTTGTTGTGTTCATCTTTGGTTGCTGAAGAAGACCACGCCCATCAAAGAAATGATGAATGACTAAATGCCCTTTGAACCTTTCAATAAATACTAGTCATATTTTTATCTGCAGGAGTAACTATCCTGTGGCTAGTGTCCTTGTAATGGTTCTCACTCATTAACCAACCAATCAATCAATCAACAAGCTTTTACTGAGTACCTTTATGTGCCAGGCACAATTCAAGATGCCGGTGATACAATTATAACGAATCAAAAAATCCCTACTGTCAAGTAGCCTATATTTTAATCAGAAGACAACAAATAATATATGTCATATTATATATGCTATATAATAATATATTATGTATAATATAATGTACATAACATATATAATTGTATATAACATGTAACATGCATACAGGATAGGAAAAGGAAAAATACAAATAAACACAAGTAGTTAGAGAGACAGAAGAAACTAATAGTTGGGGAATCAGGAAAGGTTTCATGTAGAAAGGGTATTCTATGACATGGAGATGAGGATGGAATATACATGAGGCACAGTGAAGGCCGGCTTGGTCGGACTGTAGAGCACCGGGAGAAATCTACAAAAAGGCTGGAAAGACAAGTTGGTATCAGATTGTGAAAGGTTCTGAAAGCTAAATGGTTTATATTTTACCTTAGGGGCAACAGGCAGTTACTGAACTTAACTGAATAGAGGAGTAACATGGTCAGACCTATGCTTAAGGAAGATAATTTTGGGGAGCAGTCTAGAGAAGTGCAGAGATACCTGAGTAAAAGAAGAATGGACAGGAGGCTGAGGGGTGACAAGGGCCTGAACTAAGGTAGTGAAGAGTCTGAATGTGAGAGCTGTTGAGACAGAAATGTTAAGATTTAGCAGCACTAGATATGTGGGGTGAGGGAGAGTGAAGAGTCAATGTTAGTATTAAGGATAAAAATTTGAATAACTAGAAGAATGAAGGTGTCTTTGACAGAAAAAATAAAGAGGCATGGAAGAGGCATAGGGCTGGGAGAATGATGAGTTTTGTTTTGGACAAGTTAACTTTGAGATGTCTCCAGGATATATAGTTTGGAACATCTAATGGGCTGTTGGTGAAGTGGTAAAATGAGGGGACTAGGGGGCTGGCAACATAGATCTCTGTCATTGACAAAGTGATGATAAATCCTTGGAAGCTGATGAGGTCACCAGGAGAGAGTGTAATTAGATAAAGGGGACAGCACCTTGGAAAATACCCATAAATTGGGGGACTGAATATCAATGAGGAGATAGCAAAGAAGACTGAGGAATAAGTCAAACAGATAGGAGAACCAGGAGAGAGAACTGTCATAAAGACCCAGAGGAGAGGCGATCCAGGCTGCGAGAGAGGTTAATCGGCATCAAATGCAGCAGACAGGCCAAGAAACACGAGAATGGCTGCTGGTGATAAAGGGTGTCTAAGTTCAGTGTTTAGTTTGAATTCTTTTCTTGAGTACACTGCTAACTGAGGGAAAAGGGAAACTAATTAGTTCTTGCCTCATTTGCTCTGTGCAGCTGGGGGTTCTCATGAAACAGGTTAAACTCCTAGGCTAGACTGGAAAATAATAGATGTTCCTGGAACAGAAAACATTTATGAAGGATAAGAAGCATGAGTGGAAATAGGGTGGCTATTTTTATTTCTTTAGACAGAGGCCTACATGACCAAATTCTGGTGGTGGCCAACTTTACCCACAGAACTGCAGCTGATGTCTGTCTCTCTTTTCCTTTCCTAGGACATTGCAGCGTTCTTAGGTAGGTAAGTATTACCTTTTAGCGTTCTCATCGTCCTTACCTGGGCCTTTAATGACTATCTAAGTCAAGAGGTGGTTTGTGTTCCCTTGCAGCTTGGAAAAAGGAATTGAAGTATTAAGCCCCAGAGACTTCATTTCCAGGGAACTGTGCCTGGGCATATTCAAGGGTCCTATCCAGTACATGATGTGGAAAGAAATGGAATCCATCCTCTGTCCAGGTACCAGGGGAAAGAGGCAATTTTTTTCCTGGGGCTATTAATCCCTTATCTACCTAGGCTATTTTGCATGCGCCTACAATTTGTTCAGTCATTGTCCAATGGATGGGCACCTGCTGTTTTTTGTTCCTTGTTGTTACCAAAAATGCTGCTATATATAAACATAGATATTTATGTATATGTATATTTAGAACTTTTCTTGTCTTTAGTCTTCTTAGGGTAGATGCCTAGTGGTGGTATTGCTGGATCAAATGGTATGTACAGTTTAGTGATTTTATTGTGTTCCACGGTGGCTAGATCCATTCACAACTCCCTCACTGATACTTTAGTATATTTTTCTTCTCATAACCCCTCCAACACTTACTATTTTGTCTTTTATAAAACTGACTAGTTTGAAGCTAGCCCTCTGAGGTGATTTAATTTGTATTTCTCTATCACTAATCTGAAGTACTCTTTCATAAAGTTGTTGAGAACCGCATTCTTCCTTTCAAAGCTGCCTGTTCATATGTTTGAATAACTTATCTACTGGGAAATGGCTCTTGTTCACATGTATGTGTGTGGTTGCTGTCTTAAATCTGTACCCCGTTTCTAGGCTCATGGCTCCTGTCTCAGCAGGAATAAGAGCCTTTGGGTCAGAGACTCTGGCTGGGACACAGTTTCTCGCTGGAGGCCTTCATTACCCACCCTTGTCAGGAGAGAAGTCTTCACTTGCCTGACCTCTGTGCTTTTTATTGCCTATTCCCTACATGTACCAGCCTAGTTTACTCTTAGTCTGAATGCACTAGCAGTTCACCCTATGCAGCAGAGTCTATTGTGCTTTCTTTACTCTCTTGGGTAGCTTTTCTCCAGAACCAACCATGAGTTAACAGTGGGAATATATTGCTAGTCCCAGAAAGAGAGAGGACTCACCATACATGCTCAGTGGGGTTCTGACAACAAGGAGTTAAGCAGTATCTCATCAATCCAATCCTGCTGACCATGAAAGTTATAGGCTTAGCTCCAAAGCCAGCGTTCTTTTTTGTTTAGGTTTGATGATGAGACAAAATGAGATACTCACAAGACACAACGTTTTATTTTGCCCTAACGCAAGCAAGGATATGAGATTAGGTGACAGTTAGCTTCTCTGGTTGTGGCTGCCCCCTTTTCTCCATCTGAAAATATGCATGGTCAGTCATTAGGATATAGTGACTTGTATGTTCTTGAGAGGCAGTGACTAGAAAGCTACAGCAGAAAACTGCCTTCCTCTCACAAATTGAAACTGTCCATTTTTCTTCTATGATCACTTCTATTCCTTGATTAAAAAGTCTCTTCCCAGCCATGGCTGTGCATAGTTATTTTTTAATGATTTGATATGACCACTCATTTGTTAGGAACATACCTATGAAAGGATTGCTTGACTTTCTAAAGAAAGTTGTAGGCTATAATTTTTTCTGCAGGAGCTGCACTCTCCTTTCTATTTAATGATATTAATTCAATTCTGTTTGCTTAGAATTCATTATGAAAGCGGTAGGGTAATAAGCCAGAGGTAGAAAGCAAAATTCAAATAATAAAGTCTCTGTCCTTATAGACTTTACCCTCTAATACTTATACACAGAGAGCTATGATACAAAATGATACATAAAAGCTTAAGACAAGAGTATACAAAATTCCTGTCCCAAATCTATATACTTTTATACTTATTCACTGGATTAGTTATCTAATAGTATGTTGTAATGGAGACAACAGAAATTTTATACCCATTTGGTTTTTCCATTTTTTATATTTTTTGAATAATCATGGATCTCACTTATGAGTCCCTATACTGTTCTGGGATTTGACACAATCAGCACAACATCATTCACATACAGATACACGTTGAGAATCTCACCATCTATAAATAATCCTTCCACTTGAATCTTGTATAAAACATCTTCCAAGGCACTAGTGTACATCTTTGCAAAGTCTCCCTGGTTTATGCCTCACAATCTGCTAGATGATGAGTTGGGTATACAACTGAATAGGAGAAAGAGACAGGGATGAAATGCATTATGAACCAAACTGCTCCCTCATACAAAACTCATCTCTTCAATACGTATATTTTAGCAATGTTCTATAGTTGTGAATGTTGGAAGCTCACAATTTCTGTGGAATTTTAAGTTGTGAATGACCCAAGGGGTACTAGACATCTACACAATTGGTTCAAGTACACCGTCTCAATGATGACCTATACACTGGAAGTTTTGGTCATAACTGAATTTAAGATGTCTACTGGATATCCAGTTTAAAATGTCTGAAAAACATGGAGATGTGAGATAGGTCAGCAAAGAGGTTAGGACAGGATAGATAGATTTTGAGAATGATTATTAGCATAGACATGGTAATTAAATCCATGGGAGGTGATAAGACTAAATGAAGTAGTATAGAGGGAGAAGAGAAGAGGACCCAGAACAGAACCCTATGGGACACCTACCATTAAGAGAGTGGCATCTGGAAGAAGCTCCAGCAAAGGAGACAAGAAGGAAGGAGCAGTCTAAAGAGGGATGGAAAGATTTCGGAAAGCCGCTGTGGAAAATGGAAGAGTGAGTTTATAAGGGAGGTATAATAGCTCCATAATAGCTTTGTATGGTTCTTTTTTTGTCTGTTAGTTCTTTCTTCTCTCTTGAGGAAATTATTTTCAATGACTTTCACCATTCAACGTACCAATGAGTCTCCCATCCTTTGAGTGAACCGACTCAAAGTATCTGACCTCCTTCTGAGTAAAATCCTCCATTACCTCCCCAAACACCTTGTGGCCCCCTTGATTCTCTTGTGCTTCTGCCTGAGAAGCCACCCACTCCTGTCTCTTGCTACTTTTTGCTTTTCTTTGTGAGTTAAACTGAAAACAGCCCCTTCTTCTACCACTTGAGACCCTCGAGCCTGCTCTCCTAAAGGAGAGCTTGTATGTTGCAGCATAAAAAGCCAACTCCTTTTCCATCTGAGCTTTCTCCTCCAGCCGCTTGTCTGTGCTTTTACATATAATTCAATAGCTTGTTAACAATGCCTATCCTCTTCTACATACCCCTGCCCTTTCATTCCTGGTCCTATTGGTATTCCCTTCAAACATCTTTCTAAGTCTTTGGGTTCTCCCTTCTGTAACCTTGGTTCCCAGTTTTCACAGAGCCCTGTGCTTTTAGCCCATTCTCTTGCTAGGGAAGAATAAGGCAAATTCTCCCACTCTGGGACATCCATTTCTTCCTCTGTCTCCTCTGCCTTTCTGTCTCCAAATAGAGGTCTGATATTTTGTGATCCCATCCTTGGTGCCATTTGTGATATTCACAGAGCCTATGGTGGCCATGAATATCCTGGAGCAATTCTAAAGTGCAAGGTACAATAGACTCTCCCCATGGAAGGCAGAACCAAAATATTTATTCAGACGCCAGAAAGTCAAATCCATCATAATAAGAAAAATCTATACACAATAACAATGTAGAGGACAACACCAGCCCCAAGCCTTCACCATCCTAGGCTTCCCATAAATGAGCTCCATTAGACAAATCACAAGCAGGCTCTCTTAAACAAAATCATAAAACAACCTCTTCCACTCAAGCTAGCCAGCTGCCTGCTTGCCTGCATCCTTCCTAGCTCTGACTGATCTCATTAATGGATAAGAAAGATTTTCTCATTAGGGAACAAAATTACATTAACAATAAGCAAAAATGCATTATCAAGACACATCCTACAGCCCAAAGCAAGTTCGCTGTGCTGTACTTCAGGCCAGCCCCCAACCCAGTGTCTGCAAACTTCTTCAGTATTACTAACCTGCCCTGGCATCTGGAAAAATAACTCAAGGTGACTTAGTTTTCCTGCTCATGTGGTTTGATAGAATGAATTCAGTTTGAATTTTTAAAAAAAGTTGCTCTAGAAAGGTATATTGGGAGAGCTCAACCAAGTCTTGACTTTGCCATCTTGGCTTTGCCTCTGTATCAGTGACTCTGAAAAAGGCATAGACAGTATGCTTATCAAATATGTGGATGACACAAAGCTAGAAGGGAGAGCTAACACAAGAAATGTGAGTCAGAATCTAAAAGGATCTTGACAAGTTAAAGCATTGGGATGGATCTAATAAGAACATACTCAACAGGGATAAATGCAAAGTCTCATACCTGCATATAAAAAAAATCAACTTTACAAGTTATAAAATGCTACGTTAACAGCAATTCTAAAAAAAAAAATCATGGCGTTTTAGCAGATGGCAAACTCAATATAAATTAGCAGTGTGACATGGTGGCCAAAAAGGTTTAATGGGATTTGGGGGCTTCATTAAGAGGAGCATAGCTTCCAGGAACAGGGAAACAATAGTCTCATCGCACCTGTTTTTGTTAACGCCTTATCTATGATATTATACTCGGTTCTAAGAGCCACAATTTAAGGACTCTGATTAACTGAAGTGTATCCAGGAACAGGGTGGCCTTGAGTTTATGTCATATGAGAATGGGTTGAAATAATTAAGGACATTTAGCCTAGAAAAAAGAAGAGGAGGCAGGAAGTTGTTGATGAGAGGGGGATTACATCTGTTTTCAAGTATTTGAAAGATCAGAGTCTGTCATATTGAGGACAGATTATATTTAGGTTATATATCAGGAGAAACTTCCTAACAATCAGTGGTGTCCAAAATGAAAAAAACTGCCACTAAAGGCAGTGGGTTGGTGGTCTTTATGCAGAAACTGGACAACCACTTGTTGGGTGTGTTATAGACAAGATTCATGTAAGGACTGGACAAGATATCCACTGAAGTCCTTTCCAATTTTCCATATGTAAAAAACAAAGAGGGTTTTATGTGAAACTTTGGATCTCTATTATATTAGTCTTTAAACAAACTATGTAATAAATTAAATGTTTGTTCTAAAGCTGTCCTGCTTATCTGTCTCCTGTAATAACTTCAGTTTTCTTCTGTGCATCTGAAGAAATTTGTTTGATGTTCTGTACTTTCTTTTCTATTCATATCATTGCCACCAGTATTTGCCTTTACTCTCCCAAATTACTCTCTTTTGTAACAAATAAGCAGTCATGCCTCAGCCACACTCATCACCAATCCAAGAGATCAGATGCATGCTTCACCATTGGTCTTCTGGAGAAATGGTTGATCAAAGGACTGATCAGAGTTCTTAAATCTTTCCAAGTGGTTTTTCTTTAGCACATAAGAGTCATTATATAATTTTCCCAAGCTCTGTCCACTTCATTCTGCATCAGTTTACAGTTTGATGCTGACTTGGAGGGAAAGTTGAGCCAACACACAGTTGGCAACAGTGGAGCAGAAAAAGAGTGGGCGGCTCTCAGAGATTTGGTGTACAGCCCTGTACTTGCTCATCTGGGTCAGAACACTCACAAACACCAAGACTGGTTTAATGAAAATTATGGGGAAATTGAGAAGTTGCTAAATGAAAAACAAGAACTCCACAGGATTTACCAGCAGAATAGTTCATCCACCTCTAAGAAGGCAGCATTTAATTCCATCAAAAGCAAAGTACAAGCAAAGCTTAGAGAGATGCAGGATTCCTGTCTTAGTAAGAAGGCAGATGAAATTCAATTTTATTCTGATAGTTACAATCCAAAGCACTTTTATGATTCCCTGAAAGCTATTTTTGGAAGAAAAACCTATGGTGCATCACAACTGCTCAGTACTGATGGAGTCACATCGATTAGTGTTAAGGACATGATCCTAGAGAGATGGGCTGAACACTTCCATGGTGTTCTCAACAGACCATCATCAATCAGTACTGAGGCCATTGACTGTTTACCTCAGGCTGAAGTCAATCCCTCCTTAGCTGAAGTTCCAACTGAAGAAGAGGATCATTTTGAGGGCAATTAGGCTCCTTTTATGTGGCAAAACACCTGGTGCTGATTCTATTCCAGCAGAGATTTACAAGGTAGGGGGACCATTGCTCATACAAAAACTGACTAAAATTTTCCAGGTTATATGGCAAAAGGAGGTTATCCCTCGAAGTTCAAGGATGCCTCCACTGTCTATCTTTATAAAGGTAAAGGGAATAGCTTGTCCTGAGACAATCATGGGGAGAGGGGGTCTCTCTCTTAGTCATTGGTGGTAAGATTCTTGCTAGAGTCCTCTTTAATAGGCTGATCCTTTACTTGGAAGACAGTCACATGTGTGAGAGTCAGTGTGACTTCAAAAGGGGCCAAGGAATAGTCAATATGGTGTTTGCTGCCCAAAACTCCAGGAAATGCCAGAAGCAGAACAGAGGTCTGTACACAATGTTTGTAGATCTGACCAAGGTCTTTGACACTGTTAGTCATGAGGGTTTATGGAAAACTATGTCAAAATTTATTGCTCAGAGAATTTCATCAGTATTGTACATCAATTTCATGATGCATGTTTGCCCAGGTTCTGGATAGTGGACAATGCTCCCATGCCTTCTCAGTCACTAATAGAGTGAAACAGGGCTGTGTGCTTGCTCCCATGCTTTTTTAAGCATGTTTTCAGCCATGATGTCAAATGCTTTCAATGAGGATGAACATGGCGTCAAGGTCAACTACCATACTGATGGTAAGTTCTTCAATTTGAAAAGACTACCAGCCAAGACCAAAGTGGAGGGAGTTTGCAGATGATTGTGTACTCAATGCAGCCTCTGAAGCTGAGATGCAACAAAGTATGGATCAATTCTCTGCTGCTTGTGCTAATTTTGGCCTAATAATTAACACCAAAGAAATGCAGGTGCTTCATCAGCCACCTCCACACTATCCATACATGAAACCATTGAATACAACAAATAGAGAAGTTCTGAATGCTGTGTGTAAGTTCACTTACTTTGGTAGTATACTTTCCAGGGATGTACACATTGACAGTGAGGTTGATGCATGCATTACCAGAGCTAGCTCAGTGTTTGGGAAGCTCAGAAGAAATGTTTGGGAGAGAAGAGGTAATATTAAACTGACTACCGGAGGTTCGGGGGGGGGGGAGCCAAGATGGCGGAGTAGAAAGACTCACATTTGCTAGCTCCGAATCCACAGCCCATAGATTCCCTCTAAAAAGAACTCCTGACAAATTCTGGAACAGTGGAAGCTGC
>JAQQSK010005627.1:0-14822 GCA_028658325.1 Potorous gilbertii
GGTATCTATTTCAGATATTTGGGATACAGAGGCTTTGACTCCTATGTCTTTACCTGATGGTAAGCATATCTCTTCGTCATCAGAGATGAATGCAAGAATCATCTTCTCAAGAAAATAACCTTCTATGGTCTTAGTTTTTTTCCCTTTTCTGGGCATTTTCCCAGCCATTTACTTGACTTCTGAGAGTCCTCTCCACCCCCTGGCCTGGGATTCAAATGCTGCTCCCCAGCCTCAGGGCTTTTGGCGGCAGGCCTGACTGCTCTTCAATGGGAGCTTATCTGCTGGTTCTCAGGTGGGGGCAGGGCCGCCTCTCAGGCTCAGTTCCCTCAGGGAGTTTATGCAGAGACCTTTTGTACTGGAGGTGGGGTGGAGCTCCTGCCTGCTCTGCGGGCCTCTGGCCAAGCGGCCTCTGCCTCTGCCCTGGCCGCAGCTTCCAGAGGGGGTCTGAGTCCCGGAGATCCCCCGCTCCCCTTTCAGCCCGTCTCTCTCACTGACCTGTGCGTCTGTGGGTGGAGGGACCTTCGCGGCTGCCAGAGATTCAGGTCTCTGAAGCCTGCTGGGGTCTGCTGGCTCCTCTCAGTGCTGTGTGGCCGGGGCGGGGGAGGGGAGTGCTCCACAGGGCAGGGCTCCGCTCCCGTCCGGGGTACCTTTGCGGTCAGTTTTTCAGGGGTCTCTGCAACGGAAATCTCCTTCACTGTGTTGCTACGCGGCTTCCACTGTTCCAGAATTTGTCAGAAGTTCTTTTTACAGGAAATCTATGGGCTGTGGATTCGGAGCTAGCAAATGTAGTCTTTCTACTCCACCATCTTGGCTCCGCCCAGTAAGAATATTTTTAAAATTATTATTGTTAAGGTAGTTTGAAAGAAAGGTTGAGGCTGTGTTGTGTAAGATGAGATGATTCTAAAAAACAAAATTGGGTAGGAAAAGGTTAGAAGGAGAAATTATTCCATAAAAACAGGGCATGAAAAGAAGAACTAATACAGAGGAAGCTGGTGGAGGTGGAGAGCTGATAATATTAAAACCTTACTCTCTTCAGGGTTGAAGAGGAAACAAGGTATATCTTTGAAGAAGTTGAGAAGTCTTCTGAATTTCTAGAGAGGTGAGAAACCTGGGGAATAGGGTGGGGAGGGTCCTAGAAGAGTGTATTGATGAAAATTATGAGGGTGAGGTAAATAGATAAGGGAGGAACTTTCAGAGAGGAGACAAATAAGGAAAAAGAGAGTAAGGGGAGAAGTTAAGGCAATAGGATAGGGTGAAAAGAGAAACAGAAAAGAAAAATAATGAGCAAAAATAAGATGGAGGGAAATTCACAAATAACAATTATTACTTTAAATGTGAATGGGATGAACTCACCCATATAACAGAAACAGCAGAATGGATTAAAAATCAGAATCCAACAATATGTTGTTTATAAGAAACATATTTAAAAATGAGAGATAAACACAGAGTTAAAATGGAGGTTTTGGAGTAGAATTAATTATATTTCCGCTGACACAAAAAAGCAGGGGTAGTAATTATGATCTCAAACAAACTTATGACTAAAATAGATATAATTAAGAGATAAACAGGGTAACTATATGTTGATAAAAAAGATACCATAGACAATGAAATATATATACATATGTATAATAATCAGATGTCTAAGATTATGAGTCATTCCTCAATTGATAAATGGTCAAAGAATATGAAGAGGCAGATTTTGAATGAAGAAATCAAAGCAATTTATAGACATATAAAAATAAGCAATTTATTGCCATATAAAAATTCTCTAAATCATTGGCTAGAGAAATGTAGATTAAAATGACCTTGAGATATCCTTTTACACGTACCAGATTGGCTAAAATGATAGAAGGGGAAAGTGACAAATTTTGGAGAGGATGTGGAAAAACTGATATGCTAATTCATTGTTGGTAGAATTGAAACATTTTGGAGAGAAATCTGGAATTATGAGCAGGGTTATTAAATAACTTATACCCTTCAACCCAGCAATACCAACTGCTTGGTCTGTCTCCAAAGATGATTAAGGGAAAAGGAAAAGAACTTACATATTCTAGAATGTCTATAGCAGCTTTTGTTGTAGTGGCAAAGAACATATCCATCAACTAGGGAATGGCTAAATAAGTTGTGGTATATGGTTGTGATGGAATACTATTATGTTATAAGAAATGATGAAATCAATGATTTTAGGAAAAAATCATGGAAACACTTGCATGAAGTAATGAAGAGCAAAATGAGCAGAAGCAAGAGAACATTATCTATAGTAAGAGAAATATTGTTTAAAGAATGACTTTGAGGGAACAAGTTGTTTTGACTATTATAAATACTCAAATTAACTATAAGGGACATATGAAGAAAAATGCTATCTTTATCCAGAAAAAGAACTGATGGAAGTATGTATAAAATCATTTTACATATATATGTATGTATACATATACATTTAGTGAGTTTCTCTAATAAAGACCTCATTTCTCAAATTTGTAGAGAACTGATCCAAATTTATAAGAAAAAGTCATTCACCAATTGCTAATGGTCAAAACCTATGAACAGCAGTTTTCAGACAAAGTAATCAAAGCTATCTGGTCATACAAAAATGTTTAAAACACTATTGATTAGAGAAGTGCAAATTAAAAGAATTTTGAGGAACCACTACACACCTATCAGATTGGCTAATGTGACAGAAAAAAATGACAAATGTTGAATGGGATGTGAGAAAATTGAGATATTAATGAATTGTTGGTGGAGTTGTGAATTGATTCAACTGTTTTGGAGAGCCATTTGGAACTATACCCTAAGGGATATAAAATAATCATACCCTTTGACCCAGCAATGCCACTACTAGTTCTGTATCCCAAAGGAATAAAAAACAAGAAGGCAAAGGACTCCATTACAAAAATATTTATAGCAGCTCCTTTAGTACTGGCAAAGAATTGAACACTGGGGAGATATCCATCAATTAAGGAATTGTGGTATGTGATTGTGATGGATTACTATTGTGCTATAAGAAATGAGTGGCAGGACAGTTTCAGAAAACCTGGAAAGACTTAATTAAACTGACACAAAGTGAAATGAGCAGAACCAGAAGAACACTGTATACAGTAACAGCAATATTGTATGATGATTAACTATGAATAACTTAGCTATTCTCAGTACTATGATGTCCTAAGATAATTCCAAAGGATTTCTGATGAAAAATGCTATCCATCTCCAGATAAAGAACTTATGGAGTATGAATGGAGGTCAAGCATACTTTTAAAGAAACTTTTTTTTCTTGATTTTTGGCAGGTAGGCAGACTGTGTTTTCTCTTACAACATGACCCATATGGAAATTTGATTGTACATGCATAACCTATATCAAATAACTTGCTTGTCCTCTCAGGGAAGGGAGAGGAAGAGAATTTGGAACTCAAAATTAAAAAAAAAATGAATGTTATAAATAGTTTTTACATGTAATTGGGAAAAAATAAAATAATAAAATATATATCAAAATAGTTAGACGATACCATTAGCTCAAAACAAATACATTTTTTAAGATTTCCCACCCTGCCCCTAAACCTGTAGTGCATTTCCCTTCAAATACATACAGAATTAGTGAGAAGACTAGGCATATACATAGAGCACATGGGGAATGAACCATATATTTCCGGTACACATAAAGCCGAAGTCACTTACACTTCCAGGGTTGTAGATTTCCAATGCCCTTCCTCTTGTGATCTCATGCTGCTCCTATGTGTAGGATCTTAGGTTACTCACCTGGGCTTCTGTAACCTGTTCTTTGTAGCTTGACTCCATACTGACAGGGATAATTCTCTCTTAAATACATGGCTGGCTCTCTTCTCTACTGTCAGAGAAGTTGCCTTCACTGACTGCCTCCATTTTGGCCTACTCCCTCTTGGAAAATTAACTTTATTTCAAAGTCTGCAGAGTTCTCCAGCTCCTTCTCTCCCTAGACCTGTCAAGTCAATTTTTTAAAGTCTACCAGTGGTACAGCAAAATTCAGCTATCCAATGGCAATCTATGTTTCAATTCTCTCAGCAACAATTTTTTTCACATGTATTCATTTAACATATTAGCACCTCATTGTTTCAATTGCATACTTATTCTGTAATTTTATCAACTATTCTAGGAGTGGAGATGGACTCAATTTATCATAGGTATCCTCATCAATTCTCTTCTCTCCCCAAAGGAAAGTTCTTGAATGCAGAGGACAAGATACCATATGTAAAGGAAGATTAGGGGGTATTCCATATAATATGACCACACATATAAAAGGATAGGTTAAAATATATACTAATAATCCCTGGTATAATATATCATAATAATATTAACATGTACATAGAAAATACATACTACATATACGTGTGTGTATACATATATATAGCCTATGTCTGTGACTCAGTCCCTCAGCAGCTCATATATATGTATGTATATATGTCTGTGCATGTATGCATGTGTGTCCCTATGTGTATATATTTGTATGTATCAATGCCTGGCCATATCTGGAACATCACTTCTCAAATCCATTCTCATTAAAGTCTGTCAGGAGTCCAAGATAATCTCTTACTAGGTCTATAAAACAATGATTCTCCATTCTTTCTTTCATGAGGATTCAGGGTCTTTCCTCTCCTTTAACTTCTGTTGAAGGTGACAATGTCTTCCATATCTTTAAGGACAAAAATCTCTCCTACTCTCCTTCTGGCCAACATCATTTAACATGCCAGGTGGGGCCTTGTCAGGTTCCTGTTTCCATTTGAGTTTGATGTCACTAATCTGAACAATCCAAATAAGTGCACCAATTTTTGACTCCATTTTATATATACAGTCATAGTCAGTGAATTACTACAGATTATGAGTTTGTTATCTCAAGAAAGAAGATGCTGTGGTTTCTTTAACATTTTTAAGCATGCTCACATAAATAATGTGTCTGAGAGATACAGTTAAAACCAATCATAACCCATAATGCTCCCCTGGCAGGGCCTTGTGGATAAGAGTCAAGTTAACAAGCATTTATCAAGCACCTACTATGTACCAGGCTCTCTGCTAGGTGCTGAGGATACAAGGAAGGGCAAAAGACAGTCCCTGACCTCAAGGAGCTTACCATCTAAAGCGGGGGGAGACAACATGAAAACAACTATGTACAAATAAGATATATATGGAATACATTTGGGGTAGTCTCAGAAGAACGGAATAAAAATTAAGGAGAACTGGGAAAAGCTTCTTGCAGGAGGGACTTTAACTGAAACTTGAGGGAAGTCAAGAGACAGAGAAGAGGAAGATGAGTCCAGACAAGGGAGATAGCCAGTGAAAATACCTAGAATCTGGAGATGTGTGTGTGTGCGGGTGCATAACAGCAGGGAGGCCATTGTCAATGAATAGCAGAGTATGTGCAGAGATATGAGGGGTAAGAAGACTGGAGAGGTAGGCAGGGTTCAGGTTATGAAGGGCTTTGAAAACTAAACAAAGAATTTTATATTTGATCCTGGTGGTAATAGGGAGCCACTGAAGTTTATTGAATAAGGTTCAGACCTGCACTTTAGGAAGATCAACTTGATGACTGACTGCAGAAGAAACTGGAGTCAAGAAGGCCAACCAGATTGTGAACCTGGATGACTGAGAGCGTGGTATAGTCCTAGAAAATGTTATGGAAGTTAGGAAGAAGAGAGAATTTTGGAGAAAAAATTATAGTAGTAGAGAAGCTGGGAAAAGGGGAGCGTTTGGGAAAGAAGATCCATATACCACAATTATCAACAGATATAAAGATCACAGATCTAGATATCACAACAATTTATATTTTACAATAAGCAAGTATTTTGGCCACCTCCAGTGTGACTGAATAGATAGACTGAATTTGTACCTTTAAAGATGCTGCAATAATTACTTGGCCTTTCTTAGTTTGAGTCAAAGGGTGTATTCATGTTCTACCTAATTGTCACTTGGTGAATGATTTAGTCACTCTAACATAGACCAAATGACTTGGGGCAAGTCACTTCATCTTCCTGTTTTTGAGTTTCTCATAGTCCTACGCCTCCTTTAAAGAGCCATTGTAAGAACTGCCTTATCATTATCGCTAAGCAAATTCCTTTTATTATGGTCCCTGGCTACCTTGTAAATGCTGAGCATAATAGAATTTTATGAGTTAAATTGTTGCTTTCATGAGCACACCTGTAAAATACAGACTCAGTCCTAAATTGGGCAAACTGGAGACCTCAGGGCAGCGCAAAGCCATTGACTTCACATTCATGAATTGATTTAAGTTTTGGATCTTTAAACCATGAAGATAGTTTCTTAGAAAAAAAAATGGGCATAAGATTCCAAAGTCAAAAGGCAAGCTTTAAGGGGAGAGAGATTAATTATGACCATGCTCAGGGTGCTGGCAGATTAGTCATTTTATCTAAAACTAGAAGGCAAAGTTTATCCCAAAAGGGCTTCTGTTAGGTAGATATAAGCTACTGAAAGAAAAATCAGTGAGTCATTGGACTAGCAACCACACTGAAGCCTTTTGTAACATTTTAGGCTGCTGATATGTTGGCCTGCTTTTGGTCTATATTCCTGTATCTTCACAGGGATTTCCATCACTTACCATAATCTTCTTGTTTTCCTTCTTGTTCCACCTTTCTTTTCTAGTCTGAATTTCCTTTCTTGTAAAGTGATTGTTTCTGTTGGAGTTCCTAAGGTCCTTCGTAAGATACTTTATGTGTTAGGTGGCCAATGAACTTTTCTAGTTGTGCTATAGACAATGCTTTCCTTTTCGTGAAACCTTGGAGTATTTTCCTAGCAGAATTCTGCTCAGTATGACTAGGTTGTCCATGAGACAAAGACTGAAGGATCTGGGGCTAATTTTCTGGCATTTAGTGCTCAGCAGCTGTCTGTGTAGAACATCTAGGTAGGTTCTGTCCTGGTAGCAACGTGAAGAAGAGAGCCTGCTTTGTCTGTGCTATTTAATGGCAACCAAAATGGATAATGAAACTTTTCTTCCTCTTTAAAGTGGGTTGGGTTGCATCTTGGCCTTGGGGTTTGGGCTGAATATTTAAACACAATAAGCTTCTTCCTGACATATTTCTCGCAAATGTGTTTGAGATGCTATTTTATGTTCCTTTAATCTTATGGGCAGGGCCTACCAACATCTTATAAATTATGAAAGAATTAGCCGGCAAGCTTTTGTGGTCATTTAGGCCATAACCCTAAAGTGAGCTTTTTTTTAAATGGAGGAAAAATGTGGATGCATGTTGAAAAATAATGCTGATTGTCTAAGTTGTATTAAACATAAAGAATATCAATAAAATTTATTTTAAAAAATCACATTTAGGGAAAATGTGGCCTATTTTGGTATCAAATGAAACATTAAAGAAATACAACAAAACTGTATTGTTGATGAAGCTGTGACTTGGCTTAACTATTCTGAAAACCAATTTGTATGTATGTAAAGAAAGACACTAAAATGTATGCACTCTTTAACTAAAAGACTCCACTTCTAGGGACATATCCCAAGGAGATCAATGACAAAATGAAGGAATGCATATACACCAAAATATTTATAGCAACCCTCTTTGTGGGAGCAAGAATTGGAAACAAAGTAGAAGCCGATTGATTGAGGATGGCTAAGCAAATTGTGGTACATGAATGTAATGGACTATTGAAGTACTGGAAGAAAAGACAAATGCAATGAATCCTGAGAAGCATGAAAAACCTACATGAACTAATGCAAAGTGAAGCAAACAAAGTCAGGAAAACAATTTACATAATGATTGCAAAAAAAGATGAATCGATGAACGTAAACAACAAAGCAATTGAAACTGAATATTATGCAATTATAACAATAAGCCTTGGGCTCAAAAACTTCCCTGTATGTCTTTGCAGAGCTGAGAGATGATGGATTTGGGACAATGCATATAATGCTAGACTTTTTCTTCTCTTTTTTTAAAAAACGAATTCTTTATTATAAAGGGATGGTTCTCTGAGAGGAAATGGGTGTAGGGATGTAGTGGGAAATGTCAATGACATAAAAACAAAAGTCATCAACAAAAATTTATTTTAAAAAGTAGGACTTTTCTTGATAAAGCAGTTAATCCCCAAGCAAGTTTTTTTGGGGGAAATATTCATTCCCCCCATGAATTTATAATATATATATTATAAACATTACATATATATGTGCTATATACATGTGTTTATTAAAATTATATTACATAATGTGTACATTATATGCATGCTCTCTACATATAAACATGCACATACAGTGCATATTGAAGAAGTATAAAGCAAGTGTTTTGTGAGGTCTAAGGGAAAAAGTCATTATCCATAAGGGACATTAGAGAAGTTTCCATGAAGGAGATGACCGAGTTAGATTTTAAAGTGTAAAAGTATTTAGTAGGCAAAGAGGGGGAAGAAGAACTTTGTAAGCAAGGAAAGTCACATAAGCCAAGACACAGAAGTAAAAAAGTCTTAAAATGTCTTTGGGAGAGAAAATAATCCCATTTAATTGGAATATAGGGTATATGATAAGATAGAAAAGACATGTTAAAGGCAAATCTGGGAAGTCTTGAATAAGGGGTAAAGGAGAGAGCCAATAGATAATTTACAAGAATATGAGCTATGTGTAGGGAGAGTTTATACATTATGTATAAATGGTAGTGTAGTGGATAGAGTGTAGGACCTAGAGTCCAGAAGCTCATTTTTATGAGTTCAAATCTAGCCTTAGACACTTACTAGTTGTGTGACCCTGGGCAAATCACTTGCCTCAGTTTCCTCATCTATAAAATGATCTGGAGAAGGAAATGGAAGACCAGTCCAGTGTCTCTGCCAAGAAAACCCTAAATGGGGCCATGAAGAGTCAAGATGATTGAAAAATGAATGAACAACAGCAAGAACAAAAGTTGTGTGGTGAGGAGATCTTATATGAGGCTGGTGGCCCTGAGAGAAGGCACCAGATGTAACAGCTGTTGTGAAGACAGAATTGTCAAGACTTGGCAGCTGATTTGTTAGAAAAGGAAGGAAACACCAGTTCTAGAATCAGAAGTTCTAGGTTCAAATCCTCCCTGACATATTACCTGGGGGACTCAGTTCCCTTCCTAAATTTCCCAGGTTGAAAAATGAGGGGAAGGGAGGTTATATTAAAATGTCCTCAAAGATCTTTTCCAGATCTAAATCAATGATCCTATGATGATATACAAGAGGTAAAGAAGAAGAGAGAGTCGAATGCACTGTCAAGATTTCAACCTTGGGATATTGGTGGTACCACAGATAAAAACAGCAGAAAGTTTAAGAAAGTTTAGAAATCATTGAGTTTAGATACCTTCATATCTATTGATGTACTTATTCATTCCCAAAAACATGAAATATGCCCCTGTTGTATGTGATGTCCAATGTTATTTCTCGAGAGAGATGCGGAGGACAAGAAGGTCTTGTACTCTGCCACAGACATTTTTACCTTCTTTGTTTTCTGTTCGTGCTTATAAGTAGGTGTGGGCTTATAAGAAGACCCTTGGCTATTAAGCAGTTTCAAAGATTTTAAAGCACTTTTTTCCTATAGTATTTGGGGATGGAGCAAATAAAAGCAACCATGGAAGCCAAAGGAAAGAGTAAGAGGTTTTGCTGAACTTGAAAATCGAGTAGTGATTAAATGAGTGGTTTGTAGCTTGAATTTTTCACTCAGGTGACAAGCTGCCTCATGGGAATGACAGTGATATGACTGACCTCTGCCCTGCATACCTCATTGGTTCAAGTCTAGAGGAAAATTTTGAAAATTCATAATTGGCCTAGTACTCTTTCCCCATGGGCCTGCCTTAGCCTGAACACTTCCTAAAATATTTATTCAGAACAGCTGGTGACAAAACACTATTGCTTCTGGCAAGGCTGGGGGCTAAAAATCTGCCCCTGAATGTTGGTCTTCCATCATTCCTGAGTAGACAGACCTGGGGAGAAGAGAAGACACTAGTCCTGAAACTTATTCCCTGTAGAAACAGCAAGAGTAGGAGTGAGCCCCTTTCTGACCTTCTCTTGTGCCACCATTTATAGGATCAAAAATAAAGAAGGCCTATTTTTGTTTTGGAAAGAAATGTGAAAACAACCTAATAGATGGGAAACCATCCATAACGGGGTGAGTTTTAGAGTCAAAATCAGAGGATGCAAACTCAAATTCTGGTTCTACATGGATGACCATTTTGATCATGGATTTTGGTTCATTGTTGTTGATGGTATAACTTTCTGGGACTCAGTTTTCTCATCTGTAAAATTAGGAGTTGGACTAGATGATAATTTACATCCCTTCTAAATATGTAATCTTAATTGCTACAACATTCAGAATTCAGTAAAATCCTTCACAGCATCTCACTTATGTAGGAATGAGTAAGTATCCAGCCCCTTGTACTGAATGGAGGTTACCATCCTCCAGCTCCAATTTAATCATTTATTTAGGCAAAGAGACTGGACTTGTACTTTCGTTGGTATAGAGAATGCCTATTGGTATAGGGGCTCCCTCATCCAATATGAGTTGGCATCTTTTTTTAGCAACTTATAGTTTTAAAGAGCAACCTAGAATTTAGAATTTAAGTGATTTGTCAAGGGTCACACAGTCAATACAACTCCATGTCTTTTTTTGGCTTTTAGACCAGTTCTCTAACATCAACTATGGAAGATTGCCTCTTAGTCACTTCTTTACACTAATTAATAAGGCTTAATATCATTAATCATTTTTATGAGTTATTAATTATATATCATGCATAGCACATTATACTATAATGCATACCACATATTACTAATTATATATCAATTTTTAATATTTAAGATGATATTAGTTATATTAATTTTGATTAGATATATTAGTGACTGTTTGTACTAATTAATTAGGATTTCTGAGCTATAATTCAATTCCACTGAATAAGTTCTAAGTGCTGCAGGTGAGTGTAGGGAGTTCCAAAAATCTTTAAAGATATAATCCCTCCTTTCAATGAGCTAACAGTCCAGTAGGGGAGATAAGACAGGTAGACAAATAACTATAATACAAAATCCAAAAGAGATCCTAGAGAGATAACGGATGCAAAGTGCAACATAAACACCAGTTAATATTTGGACATTCTTTGTCAGGTAGGTTTGAACTGTATCTCAGAAACTCAGAATTTGAAAGTGCCTCAGAGAACCTCTAATCCAACGAACAACCGTACAAGAATCCTCAGTACAGCACACCCAACACATAGTTGGTCTTCGTTTGAAGACCTCTGGTAAGAGGAGAAGTCACTACTTCCTAAGTCATCCCTTTCCAGTTCAGGATAGCTATAATTATTAGTAAGTTTTCCTTTATTTCAATCCTAAATCTGCTTCTCCTTGCCTTCCAAATCAGAAGTTCTTAATTCTGCCTCTCCCCAGCTCCCCAAGACACACAGATTAAGTCTAATCCCTCTTTCATAAGACAGTCAGCTATATAGAATTCAGCAAGTGCTCATTAAATGCTTACTCTATGTTAGGCATTGTGCTAAGCCTAAGGGATACAAAGAAAAGACAAGTGTTCAAATGCTAGAATGTAGCTAATAGGTCTCCCTCAGTCTTCTTTTCTTTAGTCTAGTTCCAACAACTGATGTTTGATCTAGAAAACTTCTATCATCCTAGCTGCCTTCCTCAGGTACCTTTTTGGCTAGTCAGTGTCCTTGTCAAAATGTGGCACTTGGAACCAAATGAAATAAACCAGATATTGCCTACCAGGGCAAAGTGTAAGAGAACTATCACCTTGTTTGTTATGGACACTATGTCTTTATTAAACCAGATTGAGATCTCATTATTAAATTCAACATATACATTTGTTAAGTGCTTATTATTACTATGTACTAAGCATCAGGGATACTATCTAAATGCAGATTTAGGAAGGCTCAGGGTGCCAAAAAGCCAATGAAAGGAAACGTGGAATTCATAACAAGACAGTAAAGGAAGTCAACTTTATTGAGGGGAGGCACTCACAGAATGAAGAGATGGTTAAGGAGAATGAACACAGGCCAGTGCGATGGGTTATTGGATGGAGATAGTACCCCACAGGGTCCCCAAAGGGAATGGATTATTCTCTGTCACCAATAAAGTCTGGTGGATTTTTATACAGTTTTTATTTGAATCTGGCATAACCAGGTATTTGGGGAAGGGAATTTGGACCTGGGGACTAGAGCTGATTCATGCTAGTAGGGGAGAATTGAAGGCTAGTTGATATTCTTATCACTTTCCCACTCCCAAAAGAGAAGACATCTTTAACTTTGTGATTTTCATTTTTCCTGGTTAGTATTGAATTATCTATCAATTTAGAACAGTTGCTATTCTGATGCCATTAACATAGTCCAAGAATAGACAGTATTTGTCAGTGGTAAACATGTTCATGCTTTTCCAGGTGTTACTTGCATTAAGCATCCTGCATTTAATTCTCAGAGCTTTAGAATGGGAAACAGAAGATCTTTACACAATGAAGAGCTGGAGTTTTATTCATTCAACCCTTAAGATTCATGACTTTGCCAAAAGGCTTCAAGGACTTTTCTCACTATAAAACTACAAGTAATTTAGAAGTTTCAAAAGCACACCACAAGCATCAGGGACAGGCCTCTCCCTTTATTTCTCTTCCCAGGCAGGTCAGCCTACAAAGATGGGGCTTATTCTGTTGCTTGAAGGAAGGTAGGCAATTAGAGTGCCATGTAGCAAGGCCCATTTATACAGCTCCTGGTTCTGAAAAACCCTAGCCTCAGAAAGGAACACTTTCCTATTGGACCCTGGAAATTAAATGAAGTGATTTGCATTTGGCAGGGGTGTGAAAGGATAATGGGAAGTCAGGAGCACAGAGCTCCTTAAACTGTGAAAGCCCTCTCTGCCCCCTCCTGCTCTGAAAATAGGCCTCAGGGAGTATCAACATTGCAGGTTGATTGAAGGGTGGCTCTTAGAAACCAGCAGGGGACCTGGCTCACTGCTGTTCTCCAGGGCTTGAGAAATTCCTTCCTAGTGACTAACATTGTGAACTTAGAGGGGACTTCATATCCAGAGGCCACTCTGGAAGGACTCACTGAGTCTAAGGAATTATTCCGGTCCTTAAGCTGCCCTCCAAATCCTTTCCTATGGTGGAAAAGTTCAGAAAGCCAAGAATCGTTCTACAAGACTCCAAGGGGGCCCAAATTTCTGGTTTGGAACAGACAGAAAGAACCAATAAAATGTTTATAGCAGCTTTCTTTGTGGTGGCAAAGAACTGGAAATTTCAGGGTTGCCCATCAACTAGGGAATGGCTGAACAAGTTGTGGTATATGATTATGATGGAATACTAGTGTGCTATAAGAAATGATGAGCTCAGTGGTTTTAGAAAAACATGGAAAGACTTGTGTGAAATAATGAAGAGTGAAATGAGGAGAACATTGTATATAGTCACAACAATATTGTTTAAGAACTATTTTGAGTAAGATATTTTGACTATTATAAATACTCAAACTAGCTATAAAGGACTTATGAAGAAAGATGGTATCTGCATCCAGAGAAAGAACTGATAAATAAAAACATTTATAGAATAATTTTACATATGCGTGCATTATACGTATATAGGTATATGTGTGTGTGTGTGTATCTGTCTACCTATTTGTATTTAATAGTAGTTATCACTAGGGAAGGGAAGAAAAAAAGAAAAAAGTTATATGATAATTTTGTTGTATATTTGAAAGAAATAGCAAGTTACATAGAAAAGATTTACAATTTTATATGCAATCATCTTTTTTATTGTACTATATTATAGAAATTCTTGTTTCATTCCATAATTTTTTTTAAAAGGAACACTTCTGGAGGACCTGGGTTTGATTCCAGACTCTGATACTTATTAGTTGTGGGAAGTTTGGTAAAGTTACTTCACCATTTTGGACCTCAGTTTCCTCATCTGTAAAATGAAGGGTATGGACTAGATCATCTGAAAAAAAAAATCCTTCCAGTTCTAAATCCCCAAATCCTTTAGGAACCCTTGAGAAGACCTGAAACCAGAAACTAGCCTAGATTCACCATCCAGGCTGCCTGGATCTATTCTAGAAGACAGGGGTAGAAATACCTTGATTTCTAGTCCAGGGTAAACTAGGGTGAAACAAGTAAGAATGTAATAGAAGATGGTTGTGGTGTAAGAAATGAGGGAAAAGATGATGTCAAAGAGATATGGAAAGATTTATATGAACTGATGAGCAAAATTAGCTTATACAGAAAGAACAATGCAATAAACACACTTTGAAAGCTCTAAGAACTCAGATTAGAGAAAGCTAAGTGGGGTAGGGATAGAACACTGGGCTTCAGTTAGGAAGACCTGAGTTCAAATGTAGCCACAGATTGTTTCTAGCTGTGTGACCTTGGATAAGTCACTTAAGTTACACTACTTTGTCTCAGATTCCTTATTCATAAAGTGGGGAAAATAATAGTTACCTCTCAGGGTGGTTATGAGTACATTATAAGATAATACTTGTAAAGCCCTTAGCACAGTACTCAGGACATAGTAAGTACAATATAGATGTTATCCATCATCATCAACATTATCATCATCATCATCATCATCACCACCACCATCATCAACATTATCATCATCATCATCATCATCATCACCACCATCATCAACATCATCATCATCATCATTATCATCATCATCATCATCACCATCATCATCAACATTAGCATTATCATCATCATTATCATCATCATCATCATCATCACCACCATCATCAACATCATCATCATCATCATCATCATTATCATCATCATCATCATCATCATCATCACCATCATCATCATCATCACCACCACCATCATCAACATTATCATCATCATCATCATCATCATCACCACCATCATCAACA
>JAQQSK010005628.1:0-14822 GCA_028658325.1 Potorous gilbertii
AATTGACATTGGGATTTTTTTTTTCAGTAAGTTCTTGTGTTATTACAAAGTTCCAAGTCTACCAGAAAAAACTCTCACACACTGTGGTCGTTGCTGTGCACAAAGTGTTCCTGGTTCTGCTCCTTTCGCTCAGCATCAGATCAAAGGATATACACCTCTTTTTTGTGACAACTTTGAAAATGGGAATCTCTCCTAGTAAAAAAATGGAAATTATACTCACTGATAATACCAGATTTTCTCAGCAGTTTGTTACTCTTCTTTTTTTTTTGTTTTCCATGAAAATCTATTTATATTAAAATCCTTAAAAGAAGTGTGATTTATCTGGGTGGTTGCTCTCTTATTGCCAGAGATTTTAGGTCTGTAACTCACAACTGACATTGGAGGCCATATATTATAGGTTCCTCTTTTACTCAGATACAAAAACGTAAATCATAATGAAAGATGCGACTCAGGATCACATATCTGACAAACCTGACTGACATCCTCTGTGTCAAAAGGCAGTGTTTTTATTTTTTATTGCCAAAAGACATTATCTCCCTTTTTAAATTTTCATAGCAATGTTCATTTCTTGTTCTGGTGAAAGGAAAAAAAAAGTCACTTGGGCAATTTACTCATGCACACCTTTCCAAATCTAGTTAGACTAGTGTTCAAATGATGTGCATATGAAAGGTAACCACCCATTTATATTTTACAAACAATCTCTTCTGATATCACAGTTCATGAACTCAAAAGTCTTTCATGTGTCCCTGCTGCCTTTGGAATAAAGTATAAAATCTTCAGAAAGTGATTTAAAATTTTACACAATCTGAGACCCAAAAAACTTCCTAGTCTTATTACATAGTATTCCCTGTTACCTATTTTCAGTATTAGTTTATCTGAACAGATAAATTTTCATCTCTAGTGATATCCTGTCCCTTGCCCCATGCCATTGTAAAGGCATTCTTCCATATCTGGCATGTTGTTCCTCCTTATCTCCACCTCCTAGAACTCCCTACTTCCTTGAAAACTCATGTTCTGTCCTGCATTAAGATTTTCTTGACCCATCCTTTTTCCTCTCCAAATTATTTTGTATTGATTCATATATTTCTATATATCCTTACTGGTCATATGAGGTATCTTTTAGACCCAATCAATAGTCTGAAAGATCCCAAAGAGAGGGACATTTTTCATTTTTGTCTTTGTATTCTCAGGGTCTAGCACACTACCTGTTGCATAGTAAGTTTTTCTTGGTCGTTTATTCATTTCTTTGCAGTGATACACTTTCTTCATAGTAAAGAACAAGCTTCAATTTCTTTCTAGGGAATTAGTAAGTCATTTATTTGCTTTAGAGATACAAAAATAAAACTACCCAATAAGATTCTTCCTTGGGAGCTCAAAAGTGCTGCTATATAGGAGGGGCATCATCTTCCTGATCTTTTATTTTTTTAACTGGATGTTAAATCTGTAGTAATACAATGACAAGATCAGTAGCAGGGAAGTCAGTTCATCCTGCCATGATTGTGAAAGTGACTGAGGAGAAGTCCATTCTGTGAAAACAAAACAAAACAAAACAAAAATATAAGTATACTCCTGTGCATGGTTGCCTGAGGCCAGCAGAGTAGAAGGGGAAGAATGTAGGCCTTAGAATCAAGGGGCCTGAGACTGAATCTTGGCTATGCTGCTTTTGCCTTGCATGACCTTGAACAAGTTATGAACCTTCTTTCTCCTTATCTGTATAATAGAGAAGTTTGGCTAAATGGCCTCTGAGGTCCTTAGGGCTTGAAATCTATGATCCTTAACATCATGGAGAATAAAGGGACGGTCAGATGCCACATATAATGGTAAAGCCACAGTATGATTTGATCCGAGTCTTATTGATTGAGTACCTGCAATGAACTGCAAAAAACAAATAACCAAACAAAAATCTATAGGGTTTTGCTTCACCCCCTTCATTTCCATTATGCTTCAGTCTGTGTTACAATAGAGAGGATTTCACTAATTGTCATGTAAAAGCAAATGACCCTTTTAATAAGCCCTTTGAAGTCAGAGACTGTTTCATATTTGTCTTTTATCCCCAGTGCATAGTACAGTTCCTGGCATAAAATATTGGGAATATAATAAATATTTGTTGATTGATTGAATGATCAATATACGTATGAGTAGCAGACCGACTTGCTTAGGCAGGAAATTCACCTTTGTATTTAAATCTAAACAAGATACAATGATGTCTATCAAGAAAAGTGACCCATGTAAATCCATCTGGTGAGTTATTTTATTCTTTCATATGTGCAGGATCTAACTTCTAGCTGTTTCTGTTTGACAAATTTTGTATTTGGGATGCACTGGAAACATTCTTTCTGGGTCAGACCAGTCAATAAGTCACCACTGACCTCCCTTGTCTCCTATAGAACTTACTTTTGCAAGTCAAGACTTTTAAACATAGAGCACAATATACTGAATGTCAACATCATGGCCAACATTGGCAACTATCATCTTGGATCTTCTTGGCTGAGTTCAAAAAATCATACAATACATCTTCTCTTATATCTTTCTAAAGAGATTCAAATCTGTCCTGTTCATCACATTTAGAGGCGACCAGTTGCTCGGACATAATTAGGATCTAATTTGCTTCTTTATCTAATGGCCTAATTATTTATGTCTGGTACCTTTGTCAAACTACTGTTGTATTCTCTATTTACCACTTTAAGACAATCTCTGTGGGTGGGCAAAATAACCATTTTTAGCTTCCACCATGCCAGCTGGCCCCTCAGTACTCAATGTGGGTGTTCAGCTACATTCAGTCACCATGTGACATAAAACAGGGCTATGACCCTTGCAGGGCTTCTGCTTGTAAATGTGAGCCAGACTATAAAACATTACGATGATTTCATCCACAGTGGGTTCTATGGTGAGGCACTCCCTGCTCCCAGCTATTTACTCTACATGGTCAGCAGAATCCCACTTTGTCAAAGGCAGTAAAATGTTTATACAGAGGGGAAGGCAATTTCCATTGTTAAAGACTTTTTTCTTTTGAGAGTCAGATCCAGAGAAATGTTATGACTAATTATCACATTTTGCACTAGATTACCAAGCCAATTTAAAATCCTTGACTTTTAATATTGTATCTGGCCTATTGGGAATGATGTAACATGATCAGATATTTAAAACTCGAAGGGACCTTAGAGACCATAGGATCATATATCAAGAACTGGGAGGAACCTCAGAGATCATCTTGTCTGTATAGTTCATTCTACAGATAGGGAAATGGAGACACAAAGGTTGAATGACTTGGCCAGAGTTGCACAGTTATTAAGTATTTAAGGGTAGATTTGAATCCAGCTCTTCCTTATGCTAAGCCTAGCTCTCCATCTACCATACCAACTCTGCTTATGTGTGATTGTCAAGAGTAAATTTAATTTCAAAATATTTCATTGATCAAATACATTATGATAGATTTCTGTTGGAAAGACTACCTTTTATAATAAAACTGGTTTCGCCTATCTAAACCATGATCTCTACTATTGTCAATTCATATTTTACAACAAAAACATGTTTGAACTACAAATTAATGCAGAGTGTTTATAAGATTTTTTTGTTAAACTTTCTGGTTTGGTTCTTGAAGGAGTTTTGTTTGTTTTTGATAGTTTCTCCAGTAAAATGTGCATGGAGACTGGCAAAAATATCATTCAGAATTTTTTGATTGTTGTTCTCATTGGGAAAAAAAATCATTTAGTGGTGATGATCTGGAATGGGGACAGTTCATAATCGATAGAGTTATACTGGAAGAAGGAGTAATTAAGTGATTAGCCTTTTGACAATTTAACAATTGCCCTGGAACCTTGATGAGGGTCCGCCGACAATTAAAAAAGAGAGGTAAGAAAGTAAGGGGAGTGAAGGCAATTACAGTACATGTCAGCACAGTCCAGCCAGAGGACAATAAATTGCATGGCCAGTTGTTTCCTTGGAAAGAAACCATGGTCACCCACTCCATATTTATACCTTAGGGTTAAGTCCCTTATGTGCTGGTCTTGTGAGGGCCCTAAACACGTGATTTTCTGAATTAGATTTATATGCAGAACAATGATTAATGTCCCCAAGGGTAACATGTTTGAGCATCTTTTCTCAGTGTAGAATAATAGCACCACTATTGAAAGTCTCTATAAACAATGAATCCTGTCAATCTGTGACATTATTTGAATTCATGTGTATATTTCTCTTGGACTGGGACAAATTGCCATATTTTGTACAAATATAATTTTAAATAGTAAGATTTTGAATATGCATAATCACTTCATAGACTTCATTATTTGCACTAATTGGAATCTAGTTGTTAAACAATAGTATACCAGATAGAATAACGAACTGGACTCAGAAATATCTGATTTAAAATTCTACCTCAGATACTTATAGCTTTTTGGTTCTTGGCAAGCCACATAAACTTTCAGTCTCAGTTTCCCCACTAAAATAGCCTTGATAATGTCACCTACTTCCCAGGATTGTTGTGAGAATCAGATGAGATGAATTAAAATGCTATATAAATGTTAGTGAAAATAGTTGTTGTCATTCTTATGCCTCTACAAAAGACAAGAAATTATAATCATCTCTCACCGAACTAAAAATAGGAGTATAGTTGCCTTGTTATGTTAGCAGAGAGCAATCATTGAATCAGAATCAAGTGCACTGTCATGCACCAAAGAAGAGACAACTCTAAGCTGACATCTCCATCTTAAGGTCTGTATATATTGTGGATTCATGAAAGTAAGCTCATACAGGAGTTTGTATTCAAAAGGGAGGATGTTGAAGTAAGAGGGCCATTTCTCACACATCAGCATAATTCCCTTTCATTTGTCTCCAAATGGTCTAAGTTTTAAGAATTGTATCTATCTATCTATTTTTATTTCTATCTATCTATCTATCTATCTATCTATCTGTCTGTCTGTTTGATCTACGTATCTATTTGGTGGCAGGGAAAGAGAAATCAGCAGAACAGATCTATGTGGTACTTTCCCTCCTTCTCAAAATCAGAGCTCCTTTATATTGGTAACCATGTAAGTTCCTACATAAAGTCATTGCAAACTACGTTTCAGTCACCTTTAAAAGCTCATTTCAAGTTTAACCTTCCAAATTGTCTTGAAGTATCCTATTTTCTCAAATCTTCAGGAAATTTCTAGAAACGTTATTGTAGCATCAGAGGGGTGATACAGTGGCTAGATTTCTGAAAAGAGTTGGGAACATGGGAATTTGAATCCTCTCTGAGGAATTATTAGCTAAATGACCCTATTGAACTCCAGTGACTCCCTAATTTCTTGAGGATTGACAATTATCTCATTCTGGGGGTATTTAAAGCCACTTCTAGCCTTTCAAATACTCTCAACTCCCTCATCTGGCTCCAAAGGACTGTTTGAAGTTCCTGGAGCAAAGCAATCCATCATCCTTCTATATGCCCTTGTAGTGGGTACCTCCCATGCCTGGAACGCACTCCCTCTTCCTGTTAGCCTATTAAAATCCCTGGGACCTTTTAAAATTTGATTTAAATCTTTCCTTCTGCAGAAAACCCTTACAGGTCCTGCTATCCCTCCCCAATATTAGCAACTTCTCTTCATACTACTTCTATCTACTCATGATTCTTAGACAAATATAGTGATTTACATGTTTCTCCATTAATGTGTGTGTGTCCCTTTGTTTTTCAGTCATGTCTGATGTGTTGTGACACCTTTTGGGGTTTTCTTGACAAAGGCACTGAAATACTTTGCCGTGTACTTATCCTGATCATTTTATAGATGGGGAAACTGAAGCATAGAAAGTTAAGTGATTTAGCCAGGGGCACAGAGCACTCTCTGAGGACAGATTTGTACTGAAGAAGATAATTCTTCCTAATTCCAGGCCCAGTATTCTGTCCACTCTCCCACCTAGCTTTCCACTAGAATGTGCTATTCTTGAAAGTAAGGGCGATGCGTTTGCTCCTCTTCATCCCAGTCAATAGCAAATTGCTTGGCACATAATTGGAGGTTAATACATGCTTACTGACTATTTGATTGACTCTCTTCTGATCAATGAAGATAGAGAAAAATAAAAGAATGTATGCTTTCTAGAAACTTGTATTTAACTAAAGAGAAACTATTTGCAAAGGAATAAATATAAAATATTTTTAAAGTAAAAGAAATGTAGCATCAAGTAATAGGCAGAAGATCAACATCTGAGAGGATCAGGAAAGAATTTGTGTAAAGATGGGCTTCTGTTTGGAGATGAAATCAAGGGATTCTCTGGGGTAGAGCAAGGAAATAATACATTCCAGCCATGGGGAATAGCCTATACAAAGGCAAAGTGGCAGGACATGGAATAATGAAGATTAAAAGGAGAAAAAAAAGTCTATGAAATTTGGATTTAGTTAGGAAAAAATTTCTCTGGGTACCCTGGATTTGTAGTCAGAAAATCTCAGTTCAAATTTTAGCTTTTAATTACTTCTGATGTGACTTTGAACAAGACAACATAAGCAGGGTTTTGATTTCTTCAGCTCTGTATTTAGGGGATTTAGACAATGATTTCTAGCTTTCTCTAGTTCTAAATTCTGTTTTTTTGCCATGTTCCCTAGCATTTCTTTTTGTTTGTTTATTTATTTTTAATTTTCAGCATTTATTACCACAAGATTTTGAGTCTGAAATTTCATACCCATCTCTCACCTCCCCCACGCCAAAACAACGCGCATTCTGATTACTCCTTTCCCCAATCTGCCCTCCCTTCTATCACACACACCCCTTCTCTCAATCCCATCCCCCCTATTTTCTTGTAGGGCCAGATAGATTTCTATACCCTATTGCCTGTATTTCTTATTTCTCAGCTGCATGAAAGAACAATTCTCAACAATCATTTTTAAAACTTTGAGTTCCAACTTTTCTCTCTTCCTGCCTCCCCATCCATCCCCACCAGGAAGGGAAGCAATTCAATATAGGCTATGAATGTACAGCTTTGCAAAAGACTTCCATAATAGTCATGTTGTATAACACTAACTATATTTCTGTCCATTCTGTCCTGCCCAACCCTTAACCCTATTCTCTCTTTTGACCTTGTCCCTCCCCAAAGTGTTTACTTCTAATTACTCCTTCCTCCCATTTGTCCTCCTTTCTATTATCCCCCACTTCACTTATCCCTTCTCCCCTCCTTTCTAATAGTGTGAGATGGATCTTCCTAACAAATTTAGTGTACACGTTATTCCATCCTTAAGCCAAAAGTGGTGAGAGTAAGCTTCATTTTTTTCCCTCTCACCTCCCCCCCTTTTTGGCTCCATTGAAAAAACTTGTTCTTACCTATTTTGTGAGAGATAGTTTGCCCCATTCCATTTCTCTCTTTATCCTCTCAATATATTCCTCTTACCCCTTAGTTTTATATATTAGATATCATTCCTTCCTATTGAACACACCCTGTGCCCTCTGTCTATAAGTGTGTGTGTGTGTGTCAGTGTGGTATGAGTGGGTGTGTAATCCTTCCAACTACTCAAATACTGAGAAAAGTCTCAAGAGTTACAAATATGATCTTTCCATGTAGGAATGTAAACAGTTCAACTTCAGTAAATCCCTTATGATTTTTCCTCCCTGTTTCCTGTTCTTTCATGTAACTTTTCATGCTTCTCTTGACTCTTGTGTTTGAAAGTCAAATTTTCTCTTCAACTCTGGTCTTTTTATTAAGAATGTTTGAAAGTCAAGAGGGAAGAGCCAAGATGACAGAGTAGAAAGATTCACATATGCTAGCTCTGTACCCACAGCCCATAAAGTACCTGTAAAAAGGAACTCCCAACAAATTTTGGAGCAGTGGAAGACACGCAGTAACTGAGTGGAGGAGATTTCTATTACAGAGAGCCCTGAAAAACCATCACCAAAGGTCTGTCGCAGATGGGACCAGAGCAGAGCCCAGATCTTCCCTGGTCACGTGGCCCCAAGAGGACCAGATCTGAGCAGGCTTCAGGGACGGAATCTCCGGCAGTTACAAAGGTCCCTCCACCCACGGGTGCTACAGGTCAGTGAGAGATACTTCTGGGATGGCTGAGAGGGGAGTGGGGTGTCTCCATAACTCAGGCCCCCTTGGGAGACAGCGGCAGAGGCAGCAGCAGACTGGGGCTCCCAAAGGAGGGAGGAGATCAGATCCATTGTTGAAGGTCTCCTCATAAACCCCCTGTGGGAACTAAGCCTGGGTGAAGACCCTGCCCCAACCTGAGCATGAGAACTTAAGCTCACATTGAATAGCAGCCCTGCCCCCGCTGAAAACCCTGAGGCTAGGGAGCAGCATTTGAATTTCAGACCCCAAGCACTAGCTGGGCAAATCTGAAGGTGAGGTGGGTATGGAAAGTAATCTCAGAAGTCAAGTAACTGGCTGGGAAAATGCTCAGAAAAGGGAACAATATAAGACCATAGAAAGTGACTTTCTTGGTGACCAGATGTTTCCTCCTTTCCTTTCTGATGAGGAAGAACAATGTTTGCCATCAGGGAAAGACATAGGAGTCATGGCCTCTGTATCCCAAACATCTGAAATAGATATTCAATGGGCTCAGGCCATGGAAGAGCTCAAAAAGAATTTTGAAAAGCATCTTAGATAGGAGGAGGAAAACCTGGGAAAAGAAATAAGAGAGGTGAAAGAAAAGCATGAAAAACGGGTCAATACCTTAATAAAGAGACCCAAAAAAATGCTGAAGAAAATAACACCTTGAAAAATAGGCTAACTCAATTGGTAAAAGAGGTTCAAAAAGCCAATGAGGAGAAGAATGCTTTCAAAAGCAGAATTAGCCAAGTGGAAGAAGAGGTTCAAAAGCTCACTGAAGAAAATATTTCTCTCAAAATTAGAAAGGAACAGATGGTGTCTAATGACTTTATGAGAAACGAAGAAATCATAAAACAAAACCAAAAGAAAGAAAAAATGGAAGAGAATGTGAAATATCTCATTGGAAAAACAACTGACCTGGAAAATAGATCCAGGGAGACAATTTAAAAATTATGGGATTACCTGAAAGCCATGATCAAAAAAAGAGCCTAGACGTCACTTTTTATGAAATTATCAAGGAGAGTGTCCTGATATTCTGGAACCAGAGGGCAAAGTAAGTATTCAAGGAATTCACCGATCACCGCCTGAAAGAGATCCAAAAAGAGAAACTCCTAGGAACATTGTGGCCAAATTCCAGAAATTCCAGGTCAAGGAGAAAATATTGCAGTCAGTTAGAAAGAAACAATTCCAGCACTGTGGAAATACAATCAGAATAACACAAGATCTAGCAGCTTCTACATTAAGGGATTGAAGGTTGTGGAATAGGATATTCCAGAAGTCAAAGAAACCAGGACTAAAACCAAGAATCACCTGCCCAGAAAAACTGAATATAATACTTCAGGGAAAAACATGGTATTTCAATGAAATAGAGGACTTTCAAGCATTCTTGATGAAAAGACCAGAGCTGAAAAGAGAATTTGACTTTCAAACACAAGAATGAGAAGAAACATGAAAAGGTAAACACCAAAGAGAAGTCATAAGGGACTTACCAAAGTTGAACTGTTTACATTCCTACATGGAAAGAGAATATCTGTAACTCTTGAAATTTTTCAGTGTCTGGGTAGTTGGCGGGATTACACACACACACACACACACACACACTTGCATGCACAGAAATACATACACACATGCACGCACACACAGAGACAGTGAGCACAGAGTGAATTGAATAGGATGGGATCACATCTTAAAAAAGAAATTAAGGTAAACGGTGAGAGAGAAATGTATTTGGAGGAGAGAGGATGAATTGGAATGGGGCAAATTATCTCTCATAGAAGAGGCAGGCAGGAGACTTTTCAGTGGAGGGAAAATGAGGAGAAATGAGAGAAAAAACATGAAATTTACTCTCATCACATTCGAATAAAGGAAGAAATATAATGCACAGTCACCGTGGTATGAAAACCTAACTTACAATATAGGAAAGTGCGGGAGAAGGAAATAAACAGGGTGGGGAGGTGATGGAAGGGAGGGCAGTGGGAGGCGGGAGAAATTTGAAGTTAGCACTTGCGGAGGGACAGGATCAAAAGAGAGAATTGAAGCGATGAGGGGGGCAGGATAGGACGGAGGGAAGTATAGTTAGTCTTACACAACACGACTATTATGGAAGTCATTTTCAAAACTATGGCCTATATTGAATTGCCTGCCTTCCCAAAGGGAATGGGTGGGGAGGGAGGGATGGGAAGAAGTTGGAACTCAAAGTTTTAGGAACAACTGTTGAGTATTCATCTTGTTACTAGGTATTAAGAAATAAAGGTAATGGGGAATAGAAAATTATCTGGTCCTAAAGGACAAAAGAGAAGATGGGGACAAGAGAAGGGAGGGATGACAGAAAAGAGGGCCGATTTTTGATAGGAGAAATTAGAATGCTGGCTGTATTGGGTTCGGTGGAGGGGACAAATGGGGAGAAAATTTGGAAACCCAAATTTTGTGAAAATGAATGTAAAAAGTTAAGTAAATAAATTTATATTAAAATTTTTTTTTAAAAAGAGTGCTTGAAAGTCCTTTATTTTGCTGGTACGTGATTTTGGTTTTAATCCTCGCTCCTTTGAATTCTGGAATATCATGTTCCAAGTCCTTTGACTCCTTAATGTAGGAGCTGCTGGATCTTGTGTTATCCTGAGTGCATTTCCACAATACTCGAATTGCTTCTTTCTGGTTGCTTCCAATATTTTTTCCTTGACCTGGGAACTCTGGAATTTGGCTACAATATTCTAGGAGTTTTTCTTTTTGGATCTCTTTCAGGAGGTTATTTGTGGATGCTTTCAATATTTATTTTATCCTCTGCTTCTAGGATTTCAGGGCAACTGTTCTTGGTAATTTCATGAAAGATGATGTCTAGACTCCTCTTTTGATAATGGCTTTTAGGTAGTCCCATAATTTTTAAATTGTCTCTCTTGGATCTATGTTTCAGGTCAGTTTTTCCAATGAGATACTTCACATTGTCTTCTATTTTTGTATTTTGTTTTGCTTTACTTTTGTAATTTCTTTGTTTCTCATAAAGTCATTAGCTTCCATTTCCTCCATTATAATTTTTAAAGAACCATTTTCTTCAGTGTCCTTTTGAATCCCCTTTTCTGTTTGACTAATTCTATTTTTTAAAGCATTCTTCTTCTCATTGACTTTTTGGAACTCTTTTGTTATTTGAGTTAGTCTATTTTTAAGGTTTTTATTTCCTTCAGCATTGTGGGAGTCTCCTTTAGCAAGCTCTTGAGTTGCTTTTCATGGTTTTCCTGCATTGCTCTCCTGCTTTAGTCTTGTTTTTTCCTTTTTTTTGGACATTTTCCCAGGCAGTTACTTGACTTTTGAGTCCTTTGCTAGCAGGAGGCTATACTGTAGGAACCTGTAAGTTCTTAGTTTCTCCAAAGTGACACAATCAAGGAAGATGAGTTTAATCCTCTCCATGGCTACACACTGGTCTAAGAGCAACAAAAACCTTTTCTACCCAGGATCTTCAGGTAGAATTCCCTTCCACACCCTCCTCCAATTCCACCAGGCCAGTACTCCTCCTCACTCCAGCGCTGCCGCTTGAGGCTGAGATTCGGATCACTGTCTCAATTCCCTAAGGGTCTTTAGGCAGAGGGCTCCAAAAATGGGCGCTGCCACTGCAGTGGCTGCTGCAGGTGGGGCCAGATCATGTTCCTCTCTCAATAAGGTGAAAGAGCTTTGTCACTGACCTTTGAGGCTGTCTTTGACAATTGTGAGTTGAGCAATCTGGGAACCAGAGCTGCTGCCAGAAATTCTGCCCCCTGAGGCCTTCTTCAGTCCTGTCCCTGCTGTTGAAGACTGAGATGTGCTGCACTCTGCCCTGTGTGATAGACCTTTCCTATTGTCCTTCCAGGCTGTCTTGGGCTGGAATTCTCTTTCACTCTGCTGTTTTGTGCCTTTGGCTACTCTAGAATTTGTTTATCGTCAATTTTTACAGGTTTTTTATGGGCTATGGGGGAAAACTTTTGCAGGTCCGTCCTTCTACTCCACTATCTTCCATCTTCCCTACTTCTATATTCTGTTATAGCCCCTTTCATGCTTGATTTCATCCAATGATGGAGGCTGCTCCATAAAATAATACTTAACACTTAGGAAGCAACTAACAACTCCCATTTATTTAATGCTTTGGGAAGTCATATCATGTAAAGGAAAGAAAATCATAGATTTAGACTCAGATGGCAGGGAAGAGGTAGTAGAAGTAACCCCTTCATCATTAGAGGTCTAAAGAGGGGAAATGACTTATCCAAAGTCCCATAGCTATTACATAACAGACGTTAACTTAAAATTCCTTACCTTTCTAACTGTACTACAAGGAATTGTCTTAGGTGATTACTCTACAAATTGCTGCATGACTAAATGATTTTCTTGTCCCAGGCCTCATTTTATTCACGTGAAATTAAAAAATAAATTTAAAAATTGTCAAAAGCAAGGGTTCTTAACCTGGAATTTTTGAGGTTTGTTAGCTTGGATTGGGAAAATATACTTTTAGTTTCAGAAACTTTGTTTCATTTGCAATAGTATGTATTTTATTCTATATGTTGAGAACAATTATTCCAATAAGGCATTCATAAGCATCATCAGACTGCCATAGGAGACCATGATACTGAAATGGTAAAAACCCCTGACCTAGAGTGTCTGTAAGGTCTGTGCCATTTGAAATCCTATGATTCTGTCTTCTTATCTTTCATGAAGGGCTTCCTTCACAGAAACTCAAATGAGCCAGAGAGTTTGATTATCTTTTTATACAGAGCTGACATTTTTCTCAAGAATAAATTGATATTAGTCTATGAATGACTAAAATAAATAATTGTCTTCAAGATGATTCGACATAATGCTAGTGGTAATTTTCCTGAACTGGGGGAGCAAGAAAACTTGAGTTTAAATCAGATCATGATGACTGGAGGAAAATGATAATTTCTTGGTGTAATTGTGATGTGGGGGTAAACGTCAATTCATGGATGTTTTATGTGCATAAGACAAGTTCCCTATAGGTCCTAACCATCTGAAAAACTTTGCAGTCTAGTTCCAGCAACATGTGGCATCTTTTATAAAGGGAATGTCCCACATAAATGAGTTTCATGATCACATGGGTCCCACGGTGGGTGATTTTTCATTCAAAGTCACTTTAACAGACTATATGAATTGGGGGATCATGATCACTGAAGGAATCATGGATCCAAAAGGAAATCTCAATAGCAATGACAAAGACACAAGAATGTCACAGCATAGGTGGAGTCAGTTGGAGTTTGCAAAGACTACTATGCATATACTATCTCATTTCATCCTTACAAGAGTATTTCGGAGAAGTACATGCTATTTGTCCCCATTTAATATTTTAGAAAACTGAAACTGAGAGATATTGAGTAACTTGTCCTGAGTAACACAGACACTGAGTTTCTGCAGCAAGATTTGATTTTGGGTCTTTTTGACTCCAAATCTACTCAAGTAAAGTAGCAAGATGATTTTTGTGACTGTTTTGAGGGATTTTGCTCTTGGTAGACATTTCTTTTGCAAGTATGATATTTGTAGAACATTTTAAATACACTGCAAAATAATTCTTTTGGGTAGGGGTTCCATATTACCCAGATTACAGGTCACCCTGCTCTTTTTTTATCTATTCAGACAAAGACTGCTGGGAGAGGTCAGAAAATTTTCAGAAATATGTAAAATATTTAACTCCTTTGGACTTAAGGTATTTCTAAGAAAGCCAGTAGCCACCATGGCATTTTATCAAGCTCAGCATGTGAAGCATAACCCAGATCAGTTTTGTGAGCTGTGAAAGACCGACCAATACATGAGCCACGTTTTCTGGGATACGGTCTGCATGTCCATTTGTCAGGACAGCAGATGGGAGCTTTGTACCTCTCCCACCTAAATGATCGAATGCTTCATTTTCAGTTCATGATATGTACATTATAAAATCCTGTAGGGTCATAATCCAAGGCTTTTGGCCAACTAAGAGTCTTCAGGATTGTCTTCTCAGGACTTTGAATCCTTTAGTGACAATAGAAGTGTGTTTTAGAAGGTCTGCTCAGACTACTCCTTTGCTCAGGAAGTTTCAAGGATTTCCATTCCCTCCAACATTAAATATTTTGATTCACTATTGAAAGTTTTTTTCATAATATGATTGTCGGGGCGGAGCCAAGATGGCGCAGTAGAAAGACTCATATTTGCTAGCTCCGAACCCACAGCCCATGGATTTCCTCTAAAAAGAACTCCTGACAAATTCGGGAACAGTGGAAGCCACGCAGAAACACAGTGAAGGAGATTTCCGTTGCAGAGAGCCCTGAAAAACCTACCGCAAAAGTACCCTGGACAGGAGCAGAGTCCTCCCCTCCCCGCCCCGGCCACGCGGCACTGAGAAGAGCCAGCAGACCCAAGCAGGTGTCAGCTCCCTCCACCCACAGACGCACAGGTCAGTGAGAGAGACGGGCTGAGAGGGGAGCGGGGGATCTCTGGGACTCGGACCCCTGGTGGCCACGGCAGAGGCAAGGCGGAGCCGGAGACTCCCGGGACAGGTAGGGGCTCCCTGGCGTCTCCATTGCAAGAGATCTCTGCATAAACCCCCGGAGGGAACTGAGCCTGAGAGGTGGCCCTGCCCCCACCTGAGAACCAGCAGATAAGCCCCCATTGAAGAGCAGTCAGGCACGCTGCCAAAAGCCCTGAGGCTGGGGAGCAGCATTTGAATCTCAGACCCCAAGCACTAGCTGGGCGGATCTGGGCCAGGGGGTGGAGAGGACTCTCATAAGTCAAGTAACTGGCTGGGAAAATGCCCAGAAAAGGGAAAAAACTAAGACCATAGAAGGTTATTTTCTTGGTGACCAGAGGAT